>JAOVVA010000028.1:10595013-10625202 GCA_028565275.1 Leiocassis micropogon | reverse complement strand
AGTATGTATGTATATATATATATATATATATATATATATATATATATATATATATACGGGGGCATTTGTAATCACTGTTGTTTTTCTGGGCCAAGGTTTCTACTGCATGTTTTTTTCTACTCTTAACACTACTGCTAAAATGTACAATCTGTAAACTGTAAAATCCTGATCCATTGAACTCTTGCACCTTTCATGCAACTGATGCAACCGGTTTCTTTTTTTTCCCGTTTGTAATATGATTGTATGTTATCTCTGCTTGTACGTTTTTTCCTAAAACAGCCCGGCTGTTAGGGCTTGGTTTAGCAGAAGCTGCTAATCGATCAGCATGAGAGAAAACTTCTAGTCAGTGCCGTGCTCATTAGTGTCCAGCAGGGCTGGAGTTGTGAGAGGTGCTTGTGTCCTTGGCTCCTGCAGACAGCAGGTCCCCCATGGCGATGGAGAACTCATTTAGCTGATGCGTCTTTAATCGCCTTGGCCGTATGGAGACATGGCCTCTCTATTCGGAGAGAGAGCTCTCCTGGAGTATGTCCTCTGATTAAATGTGATGATTTAATTACACCAAGCGAAAGCCAAGCATTCGTCACTGTAGTGCTTTGTTTACGGAGTTAATGTATGGGACGGTTTTATGAACCTGCAGCTCGAGTGGCTTGTTAGTATGAAGTAGCTTCCTGGCATGAAGCTCTTCGTCGTGCTTTACACGCATTGGATTTGTATCTGTTTGTTAATTCAAAGGAAGTGTTTCATTTATGGATTGTTTTAATGAAGTATTAGTACACCATACACAAATTATTTGATGGTAGACCAGGTTTTTAAGCCAGATCTTTAGAATTCAATTGTGAATCTGGTATATCCGCTTAAAAAAAAAAAACTGACTTTCGAAGAAAGAACCAATTTGACAGACATGGTAGATAACAAACCACTAATCTCTTCCTGTAAACAAATCTCTTTAATAAATTAATTTGATTTTCCAATGAAAACTGCAAGAGAGACAATCTGATTGCATCCTGGTTCGTCATGAAGCTTCTGGCCAGAAAAGTGTACAAAAGATAACAGACAATCTGTGGCTCTTAGACTGATCAAGTACGGTCCACTTGAGAAAAAGGGTTCTTCAAGGGTTCTTAGGATGATTATGAAATCTGAATCATTATAAGGGAATAGGTTCCTAAAGAGAAACCTTTTTTTGTCTGATGTAGGGTCTTGCAGAACCCCTTTCTCCAAAGAAAACCTTAATCTTTTTTTTGCTGTTGTTTGTTATGGTATCTCTCTTCAAGGTGATTGCATTTACAGAGATTTCGTTTCTTATTTAGCTACCTTTGACCTGTGGCTCCAGTGTGAAATGAAAGAAACTAATAGATTGAATACATTTGGAATCAATAGAAATTTGTATATGTGTGTGCCGTGTATTATAGTTCTCCCTGTGCACAAAACAGGTGAGGTCACTAATTAGCTCTCGTCTTTCTGGCTGAAGAGTTGTGCTAGTTAGAATCCGCTGGTTTATTTAATGGATGGAACAAATATGTGGCGAGACTTTGACTTACTGAAATCGGGGTATCGACCTTTGCACGGAAATGGCTCAAACTAGGGAATTCTCAAGTCAACTTTTGCAAATTTCTGCACAGGATTTTCTGGATTGAGCGAGTACTCAGTTGTAGAGTATTGCAGGCATATTTTTGACTCTATGCCCAGGTGGATTTTGAAAAATAAAGGATTTCATACAGAATATTGATTGTCGTATAGCAATTTCACTGCATAAAGTAACAAATATAATTCATTATAACATTGATTTTGACTTCTGTTTCAGTATTTTTAGCCAACACTATATATAATTTATACATATACTGTATCTAAATTTGTCAGTGAAGGTGTTGAAAAAAGCCAGTAAAAATGGTGCATTCATTTTTCAGTTATAATAATATTTTCCAGTTCCACCAACTCTACTGACCAAAGGGGAACCCGAGTAGCAATTTTGATCATTTCCACCAAGCCGCAATAGACCAAAAGTCAATAAAAAAAATTTTTTTTAAAGAAAAGAATTAAAATTATTTTATTTACTTCAGATTTATATTGTGATTAAAAATCTCAAAGTAATTCAAATCATAAACAGGAAAACTTGTCATAGGAAAAGCAGTCAATAAACTGCAATATTAGAATTTCTGTGACAGACCAGTTGCTGTTCATGAAAAGCGAGAAAGTCTGTAAAAATGGTCAATTTATTTATTGTGTCAGAAAGTTTGATGGACATAAATTAAACTAAAAAGTCCTGAATTATTTAAACGCAAATTGTAAGAGGATTTCAAATGACTTAAAAAGCTTTAAACATTACTATGAGCCTTTGAATTTATATTTCACCTAAATGCCTTTGATCTTTTAGTGCAGTTCTCTAAACAATGTCATCTGTCATTTTCAGAATTCTTTATCTGTTATATTTCCATGTTTTTGAAAACCATTGAATTTCTTCCCCCCAATAGATCATTGTAAAGACAATAACACCATACAGGGAAATCCCGAGTATTTCATTAACACTTAGTGTTTATTGTCATGCTGGACGTGTCTTCATATAATAAGATTGTGGGTGGTAATTCAGCTAGATGGCTCTCTTCCTGAGTACTAGCTATTGAAGAGGTCTACAGGAAATGATTGTGAACTAGAGGGAGACCTATCTCATTGTCACTAACATCACTTCACGTGCTAAAAGTGTGTAATATCTGTTACTCTATTACCACGAGGACGGTAAGGTCATGCCAAACTTGATGCTGATAAAAAATAAATAATGCTTTTAACCTGCAGAAATATTCAAAGTTAAAAGTCAGTCAGGAATCTGGGTCAAACCGGATGAGAAATACACAGAGTGCTAAAATTGCGACGCAGCCAAAAAACACTCATGATAATGGCTAATTATCATATATCTAAACGCTAATGCATGTATTAATTGCTTTAATTAGTCAAGCAGTTAAATGAAAAACAATGTCAGGGCCTTTTAATAATGCATAAACCTTTAGCAAATGTTTATGTAAATTCCCCTGTGTTCTGTTTCACTTAATACAATGTTTGTAATTAAATTGCATCGTTGTGTGTTCGTCTATGTAATGATTAATAGTTTCTCCATAAAGTTAATAATTTCATCTTTTACCCTTCTGCGCGAAGCAACAGGGTGGCTCGTTTCCCAGGTAGGTGGAAAACATCTGGTATTAATCTAAAGTTGATGAATTTGATTTAAAAATGAAATCCTTGTACAAGGTTAATTGGATGTTTAAAATGTAAAATACTAATTATTGTAATAATGCAGATTAACTTAGGAGTTTGTTATTTATTTTGTGTCAAGCCCTAATAAACCCAGTTAGATATCTGTTTGACCTTAAGGTCTGCATTTTTACATTGTGGATGCAAAATAAAGGTCGCTACAAATGAATAGACCCATTTTGAATGGATTTATTTTTGTTCCGTGGATTTCATGGGCATTATTGACCTTTTATGCAGAGATTTTATTTCTGACCTTATAAAGAGACAGTGTAGAGCATACGATAAGGGCATCTACCTAATCATTACAAGCAATAAAATAAAATCAGTTGATTAATTTGATGAAAAACAGATTTTTTTTATTTGCAGTTACTGATTGACCATAAGTGAGCGTTGAAATTAATTGGAAATACAGTATAGAAAATAAATAAATGTAAAAAAAAAAAAAAAAGATATGAGTGAAGAGTGAAAAACTGTATTTTTCCTTAAAGGGGTCTTAAAGTTTAGAATATGGTACGATTGGATTGGATACCATGGTATTTTCCAGACAACACTTCCAGAGTTTACATTTCGTTTGATTTCCTCAGATATCATTTATCATTTAAGTTTGATAATTAATATTCTCTTAGCTTGTCATCTACATTTTAGAGATGCCCACCTTCAGACCTGTATGTCTGAGTCTAGCCCATATTCCAAGACTTGTTTTTTTTCTTTGCTGATATTTTGATGCTGTTTCACTAATATTAGCTTGGAGCGTCATTCGCCTGAGAACATAACGTACCAGGACAAAAAAAGAAAAAAGATGCATTTGGGATTTATTTCCAAATCTAGTTCCAAAATCTTGCAACGTGAGATACATGCCTTGTAATAGTTCCTGTTTATTTTAGTCACTGGCTCTTGGCAATTCAGCTCGAGTTGGCCTATGTTAATTTTTCACCTGAAGTTTTCTCAACAATGGACATGAAGTGATTTTGCAGTAAAAGTGTCTAAAGTTTCATTATTCTCTTTAAAACAGCTATGCACAGGCCAAAACATTATGTAGGTCCCGCATGTGTTGCCAGGGCAGGCATGACTCCACAAGACCTCTGGGGGTATGTTCTGATGTCTGGCAGGAGGATCCTTTGGGTGCTGTGGGTGGTGGATCAGCCTTGTTTCCCCAGTGCATCCAGTGCATGGATTCTCAACAGGATTGAGATCTGGAGAATTTGGAGGGCTTCAATGGTGTTAGTGTTGTGACTGATCGGTATATGTCCTCTGTAGTACTCCTAGTGGCGTTCAGTATAGACAGTGTTGTATTCTACACATGTATGCATTCTCATTATAACTAATCACATTGTACCGGATTGTGAACAGATAGGATGGGAATTGAGCAGCTTGGCCCATAACCTTTATTGTCACTACTACTACAAAGTCTGTTCTAGGAAATTAATCCACAGTAATAGGCCATAACGGTGCACCATGCCACTGAAAGTGACACTCTGGTGATTAAGTACCAGAAAAACAAGCAAGGCACAGGTTTCTCATTCTGTGGCGCCTGAGATTAAGCTTTACATCACAGCTGTCCTGCTCCAACTTGAACTCTTCCTGGATGTCGGCCCTGGTTCCAACTCAATCCGTAGTGCATCAATCCCCATTACTTCCTAATGATCAGCCTTATAGAGCGCTGTCACCTGCGCGCCCATTTTCATCAGTGTCGCCACTGGAATGGTGCTTCGCTCCCATTAACCCGCGCCTGGCCCAGTCTCGCTCTTTGCTAGAAGACAAACAAAAGAAGCTGATGATGCTGCTGCTCGCCTTCGCGACAGCACTATTTATAATGATTAATGAGCTCATGGTTTTTGTTGATTACGGCTCAGCCAGGCCTCGATACTTGTTTCAATTAAGTGTTCTGAAGGTCGCTAAACCACGTCTCGCACCCCCGCACGCGCATAATCCATTCCCATTAGCGATGATACAGTGAGGAGATATGGCTTCACCAGCTTCAAGGAGGCTCACCATGATGAGGTCTCTATTGCGCTCATTTAGATGCGATGACTGACTGACCTCCCGTTTCTCCCAAGGGACTCGGCACAGATCTAACATTGAATGTGCTGCTATTCGTCTAAGGGTGGATGAGTGTGGATAGACTAATGTTTGTGCTCCATCAATCTGATCAGGCAAACACCGCCCACAGCATGCTTAGATTGGTCAGACATTGTTGTTGACAGCACCGGAAGCGCCCTGTCATTCTCAATCAGGCCATGTTTGCACAAAAGTGTAGTCTACAGGGAGAGTAGGGTTGATGTACCTCTGTGTTTTTTTAAAGACAGCATCCGTGGTTAGGCACTAGATTATTGGTTGGAAGAATGTGAGTTTTGATGCCGGTATTGCCAATATTGGGCCCTTCAGCCAATCATTTAACTCTCATCTTTTTTTCTTTTTTTTATGTTTTTGCTTCATAGGAAACCCTACTAACCTTCTACTCTAGTGTCTTCCCAAGTAGCTACCTAATTGTACTGCCTTGGAATCTATCTATCTATCTATCTATCTATCTATCTATCTATCTATCTATCTACAGTGTTAAACAATGAGCTATCTAACAACTTTATTAATACAGCGAAAAGCTTCTTGCAGTAATAGAAGTCAGTACAAGCAGATATATACCGTTTCCCGTCTCATTAATAAAATTACAGCTTGTTTTCAGTATGCTGATCTGAGATAAGTGTTTTAGTCAGGCATGACAAAATATCAATCCAAAATATCATATATTAGACTACTTCCCTGGCCTCCATTTTCAGGAAGAGCCAGCTTCATATCTTTCCCCTAACTAGGCACTTTTCCCAAAGCTCAATTTCCTTTGATGGCAGCTCCACCTTATAAAATGACTCTCCCCAAGGCTGTGTGTCAGTGGTGAGCGGTTATGTTGACAGGCCTCATGCTCTTCGCTTTGATTCATACAGCCATGATAGGATTCAAGAGGTTTTTAGTTCTCATTCGAACACTTCAACCATCTTGGATGAGATGAGTTATGGCATTCATAATCTGAATTTGTTGCAAGATAAATAAAGAGGCACCTACTGTAGATTCCCAAGCCAGGCCTTATTTTTACATCCTGCTTTCAAAAATGCTTGGTGAACTGGTTAAATCGTTCAAAGCAGCTCCACTGGAACATCAAAGTCAAACCCAACTTTGGCCACAAAAGAAAAAAAAGTCAACCTAATATAAAGTGGAGACACAACGGGGGTTTAGCCAAATGCTTTTCAGTGGCAATGTTTAAGGTGAGTGGAGGAGGAAAACCTGTTTTTATAAAGTACAGTGCTGCGAAAAAGTATTTGCCCCTTCCCGTTTTTTTTTTCCATATTTTTTACACTTGCATGATTGTGGTCATCAAATACATTTTAATATTGCACAAAGATATCCCAAGAAAATACAAAATTCAGCTTTTAAATAATGATTTAATTTATTAACAAAAAAGCTCCTCAAACCTAGTAATTGTACCCCCCTGCTAAATCAGGAATGTACTGTACTAAACCATTTTTTTCATATGTTTTGAAAAGCTAAGGTAATTTCACTTGGCCTGATTACTGACAGATCTGTTGAATCAAGAAACCACTCGAATAGAACCTGTCTGAGAAAGCAACACATAGTTCCACGATCTAAAGAAATAACAAATAAGAAACGAAGTGATTGACACGTATCACTCTGGAAAGGGTTGCAAAGCCATTTCTAAAGCCTTGGGACTTCAGCGAACCACAGTGAGAGCCATTATCCACAAATGGAGAAAACTTGGAACAGTGGTGAACCCTCCCAGTAGTGGCTGGCCAACAGAATTACTCAAACAGCACAGCTACAACTCATCCAGGAGATTATAAAAGAACCCAGAACAACATCTATAGAACTGCATGCTTCACTTGCCTCAGTTAATGTCAGTGTTCATGGTTCAACAATAAGAAAGAGACTGGACATAAATGGCATATATTGGAGAGTTCTAAGGCAAAAGTCACTGCTGACCATAAAGAACAAAGGCTTGTCTCACATTTGCTAAAATGTCTTGAATATGCCAAAGACTTTTGGACTGATAAATCAAAAGTTAAAACTTTTTTGAAAGGTGTGTGTACCGTTACATCTGGCATAAAACTAATACAGCGTTTCATAAAAAGAACATTATACCAACAGTCAAACATGGTGGTGGATGTGTGATGGCCTGGTATACTGTAGCTTTAGGACCTGGTCAACTTGCCATAATTGATGAAACCATGAATTCTGCGCTCAGAATATCCTGAAGGAGAATGTCCAACCATTAGTTTGTGACTTCAAGCTCTTGCGCATTTGAGTTATGCAGCAGGACAACGATCTGAAACAAGTTCACCTCTGAATGGCTAAAAAAAAAAAGAAGGTTTGAGTGTGCCCTAGTCAAAGTCCGGACTTAAATCTGATTGAGATGGGGTAACATGAAAACCCTTCCATGTGGCACAATTAAAACAATGTGACAGACTTATTGTTAGTTATCACAAATGCTTGATTGCAGTTGTTGAGGCCAAGGGTGGCACAACCAGTTATTAGGTTTAGGGGCAATTACTTTTTCACATAGAACCAGTCACTTTTGGGCAGCTTCTTTCTCTTAATTAAGGAAGTCATAATTTTTAAACTGCATTTTGTATTTATTCGGGTTACCATTGTGTAACATTAAAATTAGTTTGATGATCTGAATCTCAAAAACCTTTTTCACAGCACTGGGACCAATCATTTTAAAACGGAATGATTACCATAATTTGAAAACGTCTAAAAAAGTGTAAGCTCAACGTGTATGAAAGAATAAAGAAAACATTTGTCTTATGTGTCAGTTAGCTAGCTAGCTATGATATTTAATGAGTAATATTATGGTTGTGTTAAGGGATTACGGGTTAAGTATGCTAATTAAGGGATCTATCCTCAGATAAAGAAACCCAAAAAGTGTGACTGTGTTGCACTGAAATAAAACCAAGTCACTGATTTAGAAAATTCAATCCCATTCACTTCGTTTATGGTTTAAAAAAAAGAAGGAAAGAAGCTATCAATGTGCCACATGTAAGGTCTATAAGTGGGGAAAGAAAAATTATTTATATGGCTAATGCTAGTCAGCAAACAGGATCGTCCTTATGTTCCCTAGTTCAATCTTCTGTTAACACACATTAACTCTCTTAATTCCGCTTGAGAGAAATGTGACCCTTTTAAAAAATAATAAATAATTTCCTTAATATAATCCAGTTATTAGTTATAAGGCTTCGAAACTTTTTAAACACAACAAAACTAAAATGTATTTAGTTACATAAAGTGATATGTGGTTTTGGCGGTTATGAGAAATAATTTAATCAAACAAATAGAGCTGGGAGCATCTTTTTCAGGTTTCCATTATGTGCTATATACTGTAGACCAGGGGAACATAGGAACATAGAACTGAGGTCTGGGAACTTTGTCGTGCTTCCATTATACAGTATGTCATATAAATCTGGTTTCCGTAGGGCTTTGGGAACATGAAGGATAATCCCAAGTAGCCAGGTATTGTCAGTGAAAACAATATATCAGTAGCAATTTCTGTCAAGAATGGTAGCTTAGAATTGTTAGAATACTATTTAAAAAGTATAGTAAAAATCTTTTACTGGAAAAAGTGATATTGGTCACAGAACAATAGCTGCTGCTACTTCAGGATCTACCCTCGTGTGGGTAAAGAAAGTCAAAAGCTGTGTTAGAACAAACAATGAAAAGTTTATAAAGTAATTATGTTTTTTTTTTCCTTTTTGAGGACAATCAGGCTGTCACGATGAAATTATGAAGGTATCTACTGTAGCTATCAAAGAATGCTTGCTTAAATGGCTAAGCTTGAGAACCAGCCACCGTTTATCCTCAAGTAGGGTAAAGAAATCCTAAAGCTGTAGCAGATGGAAAACTAAGATAGAAAATGAAATCCCAAGTTCATTAGTTGCGAGCCATTATGAAACAATCAGACTTTAGAATTAGAATTATGAAGCTAGCTAGCTTTTTTCTTTTCCAGTTGTTTTATGTTAGAAGATACCCAATTAAAAAACAGTCAGTATGTTAGTTTACCTTGAAAAATATCCGGACTAAAACTGATTGCCCCACAAACAAGAGCAGTGCTTTTACACCTTCAAACTGTGGTAAAGATGACATGCTGCTCCTTCATACTAATGTGTTATTACTTTAAAGGTTAAGATTTGAATATGGATCAGTGTCATCTTTCCCTGTGGCTCTTGCTACATCTACTCCCCCAAGTGACTGTGCGGAAGTCTTTATTCACGTCCACTTCACTCCTTGAATGAAGGTTATTTGCCAGCTGAAGGAGCTTTCTAGTTTGTACATGATGGATGTTACGTGGAGTGAACGCACTAGGGGGCTCAGGTGTGTGTGTTTGTGTGAGTGTGTGTGTGTGTATGTGTGTGTGTTCGCGCATGTGTGTGTGTGTGTGTGTGTGTGTGTGTGTGAGAGAGAGAGCGAGAGAGAGAGAGAAAGTGTGTTCACAGAAATGAGAAAGAGCGATAGAGGGAAGATGCTCTATGATCTGTGAAGAACCCGCATGCGAGAGAGAGAGCACCTGAGAGCAAGTCCGGTACTTATGGAGCAGATCCATCAAAATCAGCATGCTGTTAAGCATTAGCAAATAGCCCTCGACCTCTCTCTGCCCCTGAACCAAAGTATAAAAAATCACACCACCACCGAGGTCGCAGGAGTTAGGTGTAATGTTATGTTTTTCTTTTGTAAGGAGCGAACGAGCAAATAAACAGTAGTAGAGTAGTAAGTTTGGGTTTATGTTATAATGTGGTTCGTGTTTAGCGTTAGTTTGAGAAGCTTCCTAAGCTATAGCTAACACGATCCGCCTTTACACTCTGTTCTAAATGAAAGGTTGTCTTCTTAATTAGGCAGCACTCAGGAGAAACAAACTGTTTGCTTCAAAAGTTAAATTCTGGCCAAATTTAGGGCAAGGATTGTTCTTGTCTTCTCGAAGTTTCTGACTAACATGGTGGACGCTCAAGAGTGTCTTTACATTTACAAAGTCAATTGTTTGTCTCATTGATCAGATTTGTACTTGTCGTAGTGGTTATAATCAACTACACTTTTTTTTTTTTACCTGACTTTTAACCTACACTGTACAGTATGTAGCAAGCTTATGCTAATGCCCTAGTTAGCTTAAGTAGCAAGCTAGCTCGCCAGGTTTCTTGGAAAATTAACACTTTTTACTCACTTTTCAAAAACTATTATTATTTCCCATGTATTTAAGTCTGTTTTACTGCCTAATTGTATTAATTTTGCTTCTGGTCATAACTTTTTTTATTTTTATTTTTTACATTTTATTTGTTTTTGGGTTTTTTTGTCTTTTTTTCTCCTTCTGTTTCTCCTTCCCTCATTATCCCCCTTCAAAGAGAAAGTTTGTGGCAAGTTTGGAGGTTTTATATGAAGCATGGATTAGAAAGAAGAAATAGCAATAGCTACCATCAGTTCACGAATTGTTCTTCACATTAGCGTTAGTACATTAGCACAAAAGTGAGCAGTAGTAAATGAACAAATGTTATGATGTATGATGAGACTTTCAGTCAGTAGTGAGTGTGTGACAGTGTGAGTAAGAGATCATTTGCCTGTCCCTCTCGGGAATTCCATCTTTCCATGCGTAATTAACCAATTTTGATTGGAAATGAACTTGATTTCTGGAGTTGACTGTTACTGAATGCAAATCAGCCACCTTCTGTCACTAAGATTAATTTGGGCCAGATATTAAAAAAAGAAAAGCCAAACACTTGTTCAGGTGATCAGGGATGAAAACCAGGAGTTAATGTAGTGTTAATAAAGGAGTGTCCCTTACATAGAGCTCATCGTTATAGCACTCATGTCTCTCTTTGACTTTGACCAGAGGAGGGAGCGGTGTTCAGGACAAAGTGCAGTCCAGCACAAGCACAAGTCTTATGACTCCTTTTCTTAATTTTCCTAAGTACTGTATTTAAATATAAGCAGAAATATAATTTAATGTTCTCACTGCTAAATGCTCTGATTATTAAAACTGGATTGCCTGATTTTTTCAGAATTCCATAACACACAGTAAAAAAAATAAAATAAATTATATATATATATATATATATATATATATGTACCTCCCTCACAGTGTGACCAACACAAAGCAATAGACTTCATAACTGTTTTCTAGAGAAACCTTAAATCTTCAGAAATAAAGCTCTGCCCACTGTCTAGTGTGTATGTGTGTGTATTATTGTATCCTTGTGTCATAAACAATTTTTATTAGCCTTCATAACCTAAGTCACACATTTTCATTAAGGCAGGCTTTACACTTTTGTACCCTGTCATATACTGTATAATATGTGCTTTACACAGTCATAATTCAAATTTAATTGTGTAAATGAATTTACGGATCTAAGGGTATGGTAAGATCTTTGTTTAAAGTTCACAAAAGGTTTATATTGTTGCATTGAGGGCTAATAAATTACTTGGCTTCCATGTGCTAAAGAATGTTTAATGTGAATATGTATTATTTTAACACCCAGATTAGATCATATCCATAAACACACACAGTTCTGTGCAAAAGTCTTGAGTCACCTCTCATTTTTTTGGGCCACCTCTCATTTCTTCATATTTTGCTTCCGTTGAGACAGACTGATGATGCTGAATGCTGAGTGGTTAAAACTGATGAGAGGGGAAATGAGGTTGCTGCCAAAGTTGTTACATAAACAACCAATTTTTAAATTGTACTTTTAAGCACTATGCAGCCTTTCACAATAAAACATTGTTTGCCGTTTTTATAATTTAATTAAATTTAATTTGAATTAAATATAATTTAATTTGAAAAATAACTGAAGACTTTTGCACAGTACTGTATATATTAAATAATATATAATAAATGAAAACACATTTTAAATAATAACGTTAAAATGTAAACATAGAAAGTACCTCAAGTAATAACATATTAGAATCATTAGTTAAAATAAAAAAAAAGATAATTGGTATATAAATAAAACTTGATGTCATTTGTTTAATATATTTAATGGAAATGCACAGAGTACTGTATATGTAAAATAAATCCAAAAAGTATTTGCAAAATTAATGACTATGTAAATATAATATTTGAGGTACTTTGGGGTGTTTACTTCAGTCTGAATCCATCTCATGGCAATTCTGATTGTAATTTGTGTAATATAATGTTTGTATCATGTAATATACTAAATATAATAATTGATATGCATATGATAAAAATATGATAAAAGTAATTCATGCAGATTCCTTTTTTTTATTGATGATTTACACTTTACATGATCGTTACATTTCATACAGACTCAAGTTAAAATGACTTCAAGGATTGTATCTATTACATATTGATTTGCTTCTATACTGTACATATATGGAGCAGGGAGTGAATATACAAATGATATGTTCAACTTGATTAAAATCAGTCCACACTACTACTATTACCACCACAGTTGTGCTTTTTTTTTTTTTTTGAGTTTCACAATTCCACATCATTTGTGGGGAGAAATACATGCTTTTCAATCCAGTGAAGGACACATTTAAATCAGACCACGGCAAAACTCACATCCATCCTGTCGGGATGATACAGCGCTGACGTTTCAGCAGAGGTGAGTTATGGCACTGAGCATCAGTGACCGCGGCAAATTCCATCCTCCCCTGAAGGACCTTTGTGAAAATGGCACGATTAATCCATCAGACGAGGTGTGCGCATGGCAAGGAGAATTAAATTACCATGGACTCATATTTATCAAGATTATCATATTTATCAAGCGAGAACGCTGGTTCGGGATCAGATCCCTTCTGTTTATGTGGTTGTATCTGTCATGATCTGAAATGTGAAAACTGATCCAAGATCAGGTTTTTGATTAGAAAAGGTCATTTATATGACCCATTCCATGAATTTAAAACAGCTTAAGGTGTGATGGATTGAAAATGCATTTTATATTAACTCTTCTGTTTCATGTTTATTAGAGAATTAAAAAAAAAAAGGTTTATAACGTCATAGCTTACATTTGAACGCTCTTTTATCCCTCACACACTGTAGGGATGTACGAAGGCTATAGGTGCACACGTGTCATTCGCATTCAGTAAAGGGGTATCGATCGGACTTGTGCTGTGATCAAGTCTGTAAAGATTTGTACTCGTGCAGTGCAAGGTACGTTTACGTACACACATACACACATCTCTCTCTATTAGTCACTCTGTTGCTTGTATTGCCCATTTATCAGGCACTTAAGAATCAGATAGCATGTTTCACTCTCCCTCTGTCTCCCTTCCTGTCTGTCCTGTATATTCTCATTGATCGAGGATCATTCACAGGCGCTAAATGTACATTATAACAAATGTTCTCTTTGCATTACAATGGCGAGGAGCGCGGTCGATGTGGAGGTCAGGGAATAGAGTCCAGCTACAGCACCTAAAGGGAAGTGAATGAAAAGATGCTGCAGTCAGTGCAGTGAATAAAAGCTCCACAGATATTACTTCAACCTTTAAGACGGAACAATTTTACACTAGTTTACTTCCTCCGAAATGTCAATGATCAGCTGGGAAACAGGTTAAAGATGGCTAAAGATGGCTATCAAGTATCACAAATACATTTCTTTTATTGATTTCCCCCCAATTTGGTTGCTGGCAAATTTCTACCCACTATCCAGCTTTATCCATCATCAGACAGCTAGAACCGCGCAAGTTATATGCTAACGTGCCTTTCTCTTTTTCTAAGACCAATAAGCCAAATCTTTTCAAATTTTTTCTGCTAATGCTGTATCAAAGGGCGGAGTAACACACTCAGAGGCAAGAGCTTCACTACAGTATTTTTACTGTACTATACGGACAAAAGAATGTAGACAGCTTACCATTACGCCACGCTAGTCCTCTCCACCAAACTGGAAGCACGCATTGTTTAAACTTGTGTGCTTTAGCGTTTGGAATTCCCTTTAAACAGCGCAAACTTGAAACCCATGAAAACATGGTTTGTCCTAGTTGGTGTTGAAGAACTTCAGTGTCCTGCACGGGCTCTGATCTCAATCCCACTGAACACCTTTGGGATGAACTATATGATACCTCAGACCTGTTCACCCAAACATCTCAGTAATGCTCTGATAGCTGAATGAACCCTAATCTTCATAGCCAACCAAAATCTAGTAGAAAGTTGTCCCAGGAGAGCGGAGATTATAATGTCAGCTAAGTCTGGGCACCACGTCTGGAAGGTTTGGATGTTTCATGAGCATGTATGTCTATGATGGTTTCTATCATGTATATGAGCTCATATACAGTACAACAAAGATCAGCTTGGTTAATTTCATCCCTCCCACCCAAACAGTACAACCAATTCTGCTCTCCTGACTCATCATCTGCTAATTTCCAACTCACAGCACCAGTATTCCTTGTTCAATCCTTTGCTCAGGTTACTCCCTGCATGGAGTTTTCTACGTTTTCCCTATTTCTGCTTGAGTTTCCTCCGGATTCATCCGGTTTTAACTAAATTAAAATGTCCCCTAGGTATGAAGGAGTCTATGAATGTGTGTTTGTTTGTGCATGGTGAGGGAGGCAGTGCTGAGGGGCTAGAATGATTCATCAGTTGGTCCCTTAGGGTCTTTTTTTTTTTTTACACAGTTATTTTCCAACTCTTTAGTCTGGAAACTCTGAAAATGACTGCATGTGAGCATTCCCCATGTTCTTCTCTCGACCCGTTCATACTGTAGATCTTCATCTAAGATGATGTATTAATGTCAATGTCCGTAGACAGTAGACATTCAATGATAAAATTCAAGTATGTTTATCCTCAGTCTGTTCTCAAGGCCATTACGTGGCTCTTAAGTGTTAGGGCTACAAAAATAAATAGCCATCACACGTCGTGCAAGACCACACACAAACCTAAGTCTTGTTTATTTCCCCCTGTTGTTTCATGAGCAAATTGTAGCACTTTAACAGACGCTGACAGCAGCAAAAAATGTTGTAAAATGTCACAGCGACGCTAAATCCAGGCGACAGGTCTTAAGTGGCACTGAAATTGGCGACACAAGAGACTTTGTGATAATTGTATTGGATGTCACGGGCCTGGGTGTGTGGTGTGGTTTGACAGTATTAATTTAGATGAATGCCTTCTTCCTCCAGAGATACTGTTCATAATGTCTTGGGGATGAAATGGTGTAGAACTAGAATGTTATTCATTAGCAAATATTATGAAAGGAAAAACAGACAATGTTCGCTTTTAGTATGATCAAGCCATCGATCTTTCATTTACTGTATACACAGTCATGAAAAAATGAATCTTTGCTGGGCAGTGCCAAGTGGTATAACCCACCACAAGTGGATTGCCTTTGGTCCCTTTACTTTGTAACTTTTACCTGGGACGGTGAATGTAGTGTTTCTTAAAAAAGTAATTTACCCTACATAATACACATCTTAAGGACCAGAAATTAAGGTTACACTTGTGGACATGGGGATTTTTATATGAAAGTATTGACCGTTATCTGAATTAATTTATGCTGTCACATAATTGGCTGTTTGGAGATTTGCCTTAATATACACTGTAGGTGTATACAGTAAGTGTTCCTAATAAAGCAGATGGTAATGTATGTGTATGCAGGTTGACATTTGAAGAAGCAATCATACAGTAAGAGCAGGTCTTCCAAAAATAATGTTAGGTTGTAGATTGATGTCTTATTAATGTGATTAAGTGAGCTATAAATAATTAGCCAGTTATTAATATGTTCATATAAAAAAGTCCATTTATCAAACTTTGTCAAACTGACACTTACATGTACTGTACATGCATCACAATTTGACAAGCAAACAAGCAGACAAGCTGTCTCTTAAATCAAAAGCACAGGTTTGCCAACCAATAGTGATTCATAAACGTAGGGAAAGCAAGGAATGCAATGCTGGCATATCCAGTGTGCTGTTTGTCATGGAAGCATCAAATAAGCACTGGACTACAGCATCCATCAGCCACTGCAAGCCATGTTAGCTGTCATAAGTGACTCATCATAACAGGACAGGTATTACGCCGTTAGTTTTACACTAATAAAGTGTGCAGTACCAAATGCACAGTACCAAATCTTCAATTTCCGAACTCGTCCTTCAACAGAATCGAGAACGCTTTAATCATAAACATTGTTTTAAAGCACTTTAATGATCACTATCCACTTTCTGTGCCATGGACTCTTCATTTAAATGTTCCAGATGTTTGTTTTTTGTTTTTCCTCCTAGTTAACAAATTTGCATTGGCCATATCTTAAAAACCGGACATGGTGCAGTAATAAACTTGGTATCAAAATGAAGCTAATTGAAGGAATACAGGGATCTGAAAATATGCATAATTCAAATCACACAAAAATTTGACTCAATACTTTATTTGATGTTGCAGGTTAACAAATGTTTGTACAGTAATCATGTGCACATGTTTGAGCTTGTTGCACTTAAGTCTTGTTTATATGTCCTGCTATATTCTCTATTTAATCTCCGGGTTTTCAGCTTCGCATCTGTTATGTCTACTGTGTTTTCGTGTTGTTCCTAGTTCATGTATTCATATTTCACCATTGATATCAAAGAAGGATCTGCACCGGCTTCCACTCTAATTCAATCCACTGCTGCAGGTTTCAGAACATTATAACAAATGTTCTGTACTTAACTTCTACCTGTTAGATTTTAATTGTAGATTACTGGAATTTTTCCTTTGTCCTTTTTCGGCTATACTATCTTTTCCATGACTTGTGACTTGGGTTAATTATCCTAATTGTATAATCCAAATTCTTTAAACATATTCTTTAAAGAAGGTACAGGCCCTTCCATACAATACAGGTATTCAATATCTGCTTCGGTTTTGTGTGCATGGAGTTTGCATGTTCTCCCCGTGCTTGGTGGGTTTCTTCCAGGTACACCGGTTTCCTCCCACAGTCCAAAGACATGCAGATTAGGTTAATTTGTGTTCCTAAGTTGCCTGTAGTGTCTGTGTGATCCCTGTGATGGATTGGCACCCTGTCTAGGGTGTACACTGCCTCGTGCCCTAATTCTCCCAGGATAGGCGCAAATAGTATTGAAATCATGATTCTGATTATGCATGTAGTATTTGTTTGTTCATTCGCTTCATTAATGACTTCCCATTAGGTGGCAGTATAAACACCTCTGTGTAAGTCATAGTGTCATAGACTGTGTGTATGTGTGTGTACTTGTCCTTGAGGTTAAGCTTTGGGGTTATGTGTAAGCACATTGGAAGTACCACACACATGTAGTAAAACCAACATGGGTGTCAGGATATATGTGTGTGTGTCTCATAGTTCAGGATATCCCACAGTGTAACACCGAAAATGCAATTAGTCCTGTGATTAGCACTTAATAACATTTGCGCGCATTTTCTCCACCTCTTAATTAAAAACATTGTTTAAACCCATGTTTGCTTTCCAATCTCTCCTTGTCATTTTATAAAGTTCATCAATTAGATTTGATACCTCCGTAAGGGGATGATGTATAATTGCCTTAATCATTTCTTATTCAAATTTCCACCCTGCTTTCCAAAGCATATCCATTTTGCTAATACCGTGTAATTAAAACATGTCATTGCACTACAAGGCTCGAGCTATACCCTATTAATGACCATGAAAATTGTTTTAATTAAATAGCCAATTATAGTAAAGTCCAGACTATGAGGACTGACATTTAAATGAGCTTTAATTTAAATGGCCTTCAGTATTTCTTCATCAGAAGTTTTCACACAGGGAATTAATCAAAGCGAACTGGTCTGCTCTCACTGACACAACGTACCAGAAAGCCCTTATTTCTTCAACCAAACTTAGAGTGTAAATACCAAAGGGCTCCTAAATCCCACTCCATAAGATATGGAATAATAGCTGTGTAATGCACTATAGTGTATGTTGATTTGGGATTCAGCCAAATTGTGATTGATTCAAACCTTCATCTTCCATGTCTTTATCTCGCAATAGTTAGTTCACTTAGTTTGAATGCAAAAAGAGGGTTCTGGATCATCTTAAATGCATATTAATATTTCATCTGTATATTGAACGGGTTCTAATAAAACATTCTAGTTCTAGTATTTCTGAGGGTTTTTTTCTATACCAGACTGGTAGCATTAAAGATCTGTTATGTAGCCATTAGCTGCTGCTACAACAAAAATTACACTGAGATCTAATTAATCTATTTCATTCAAAATCTTTTGCAAATAAGATACATGTCCTTCATAAAATTGCTTCTATTGACATTGTGTTTTGTCTCTTTATATAAAATTGCATCCCAGGAAAAAAAAAAACTTCCACATAACGTTAACCAGATCTTCAGCTAGATGGCATTGTTTTGTTCCTATTTTATTGATTTACATTATAGCTGATTTTAGATTGTGCAACCGCAGCAATCTTTTAAGATTATAACTTGTCACATTGTATGAGATGATACAAATAAAATCCTGTCTGAATTCTATAACAGACAGTGAAGACCCTCAGAGCTGTAATTACAGAAAAGGGTGACTTTCTGCTCACGTCATCATTAATTGTGATCCAGACCTGGGCGGAAAATGTGGTCAGGTCGACAGAAATGTTCTTAAAAGTTATCTTGAGGTAATAAAGGTCTATTTTTATAGATTTTTATATATTAGCATGTTTTGTATGCATATATTTCACTATCGCCAGTAGCGTATGCTGTTTTTGCGTCCTCTCAATGTTGTCCTCTTATGGGTGGCTTTAACTTTCTGTCACTGACAAACTACTTTATCATCAGCTGTCACACTGTCACATCTTGCGTACTGAGACCACCAACCAAAGAATTGTTTAACGTTAAAAAAATAAAAATTTTAATTAAAAATATATTATACCGATGGCCCCCAGGGCATTGGTGGGTCAGTAGTAGGTTTCTCACCTGCCTTGCAGAAGGTTTGGTTTCATTCCCACCAATAACCAAATTCCAGCCACTGGATGCTGTACCGGTCCCAAGCCTAGATAAAATGGAAGGGTGGCGACCCCTCGATGGGTGCAGCTGAAAGACCAACAATATACAGATGGCCCCTGACTTACATCGAGGTTATCTCTCGATAGACCCATGTTGGGCTATAAATACCTTTAATACAAAAAACACATGTGCTGAAGCTTAGGCTAGTCTACCATAAACCACTTTATCCTGTATACAGGGTCTTGGGGATGGGGGGGTGGAGGTGCTGCAGCCTATGCCAGGAGACTTACACACACACTACAGGTAATTCGGGAATGCAAATTAGCCCAATCTGCATGTCTTTGGACTGTGGGAGGAAACCGGAGTACCCGGAGGAAACCCACCAAGCACGGGGAGAACATGCAAACTCCATGTACACAGAGACTGGAATCGAACCCGGAACCTGCAGGTGCAAGTCGACAGCGCTATCCACTACGCACCCATGCTGCCTAACAGCAACATGGTCCAGTGTACAGTATATTATTGGTTGTTTACCCTTGTGGTCGTATGGCTGACTGGGAGTTAGGGCTCAGTGCCGCCGCCTAGTATCACAAAAGAGTATCGCACTGCACATTTCCAGCCCTGATTTTGGGTGAGTTAATGTATCTTTTCATGTTACAGTTCAAATCTAAACAGTTAAACCTATCCATAGTTCTCAATTAAGCTCCATTTGGACCTGGATGGGTATTGTGTATGTTTTATTGTTCCTCCAATTTAATTTGGATTCCTGATGGTGTGTTTCTTCTCCTCGGCCGTGCTGTGCTGTGTAGAAGTGAAGAGAAATATGTAGTAAGGTAGGAAGGTAGTAACTTGGTCTGTGTGTGTGTGTGTGTGTGTGTGCGTGTCTTTGGGCACAGCCTCTCCTACATCGCTTGACTCCTCCTCTCGAGCCCCGCGACGGGACAGAGACGAAGGGTCCGGGGCGCGCGCGCTGCTGTTCAGTCCTGTGCGCTGCGCTCGCGCTCTCACCGTCAGGCTTTGATCGATGCCGACGCGTTTCACTTTAGCAACAAAACGGACTTTATAGATCAACTTTGGCTTTCTTACTTTTCATATATATATATATAAAAAAATAATAATAATAATAATAAAGAAAAAGAAATAAAGAATAAAAAGTTTCACTCTGAGAGATCATGGCCACGTCGGTTCCTTTGCTTCCATCAGCGCCGCTCGCGCACCACGCGCCTCCTCCGATCTCCATCTCCGCGTCGGCCGGCGGCGGCTCCTCGAGCCCGTCGAGTCTGTCTCCGTCGCCGTCGTCGCTCGCTCCGTCGGCGGCTTCCAGCCTGTTCCGCTCGGACCTGCTGCCCTCGGCGAGTCCGGCTCTCCCGGTCGGCAGCGCGCCGCACAAGCCCGCGTACGCCACGCCGTCCCCGGTGGAGAGCACGCCGCGCAACAACGAGTGTCGCCTGGTGGAGGTGCGCGGCGCGCGCCTCGCCTCGTTCACCGTGGACGGCCGCGAGCTCATCTGCCTCCCGCAGGCGTTCGACCTCTTCCTGAAGCACCTGGTCGGCGGCCTGCACACCGTCTACACCAAGCTCAAGCGGCTGGAGATCACCCCCGTGGTGTGCAACGTGGAGCAGGTGCGCGTGCTGCGCGGGCTCGGCGCCATCCAGCCCGGGGTGAACCGCTGCAAGCTCATCTCGCGCAGAGACTTCGAGGTGCTCTACAACGACTGCACCAACGCCGGGTGGGTAGCTCGTGCAACTTGTGTTTGAGTGCTTGTGTGCAAAAAAAAAAGAAAAAGAAAAAAGTTTGTGCATGGTTCGTGCATCATTAGAACTACATGAGCTTATCTGTAAAGTGTGCTGTAACTTTGTGTCACGCTCGCGTTAAGTGTGAATTCAGAGGGCTGGTGTGCTGGTGCGCTCGCTCCAAAAGCATAAAGTTTCCTAAAAGATATTTCCTTTTTTTTTTTTTTACCCTTTAACTTTCAGGAACGTTCTCGAGACCGGATGAACCATCATCTTAAGAACCATTCTTTAAACTCTTTATTAATTAGAACTTTATTAAACTTTATTCATGCATTCATCTTTATTAGCGTTCCCTGGTCAGGCTTATGATGAATGTATCCTGGGAAAGCAGTGTGTCTCCTGTGTGAGACAGAAATACTGTCCAGGATGACACACCACCCTATTGTGTTGAATTAATAATTCTCTTTCACAGGTGATTCATCACCAAGCGCTGAGGTGTGTGTATGTAATCACCCTACTATGTGCAGGTGTATAAACTTATATATTACATACAAACCTCCAGGTCAGTTTGTGTTGGCTCTGTGCAGTAAAGCGGTGTTGATAACGTCTCTTCGGATCTTTTATTGTGGGTCATATCAGTGTGAGTGATAACACCATGCCAGCTTTAGACCTGCTCTTGAATGGATTCCACTTTGCTGAGCTCGCTGCTCACCATCTGTTCCTTGTCATGGCAGCTTTTTGTCATTTGTGCATGCGGTGGGAAGTTGTTCAGTGCAGGTTGGCTTATATCAGAACTTATAGCTGATCATCAGGCATGAGCAGTATGAAAGACATTGTTGGTGTGTTAATAGGGCTGGAAGCCTCAGTTCTCTCTCTCTCTCTCTCTCTCTGTATGTGTGTGTGTGTGTGTGTACATGATGAAGGGCGACTTGTCTATTTCCGCCTCAATCAGCTCTAATGCCTCAGTATTGATAACATGTCACGGCTTCATTCTGCTCATCTCCTCTGCTCTCAGCGCACACTGTTGTTCTTTGCACAGTGAGAGATGTTCTGTTCTTATCTCTTCTTGGAAACTGGAAAAACAACAAAACAGGACTAATTAAAGGTTTTGCCTCCACCTGTAAGCCTTCCCAAGCCTATAATGTGAATACGGTGATAATAATTTCATTATAATAACAGACAGTAATTATCTCCCTGCATGCAGTTGTAATCCAGTTTACACTATATTAGCGCTGCTGTTTCGTTCGTTTACAAAAGTAATGAGTTCAGTCGTGGGAAAGATAGATTAGAGGTTCAGGGTCGGTAGCGCAGTGCCATGTGTACTGTAGCAGTGCAAGTTTTGTTTAGTCCTGATTTCTGAATCGATTTTTTTTTAGACAAGAAAAATCATAAACTGACCTTAAACAGTTGCCCACCAAAGATGATTTCTGAAATTTTTTTGCATTATCTTGTGTGTGTGTGTGTGTGTGTGTGTCAGTGTTTTGAAAAGCCATAAGTGAGCATAGTAATACATGTATTTTTTTTCTTTGCAAGACACTTGTAGGTGGAATTCCATCAATGTATATTAATTTGCTTGATTTAGACAAAGAACAGTTTGTGACGATTTTCATATTTCGTCCAAACAGCTCTAGTGCAGTGATGTGGTGTAGTCAGTTTACAAATATATCGATATATGGAGCGCAGGACCATAAATGTGATTAAAGGACTAGTGCAGACTGTAAGGGGTCCAAGCACTCAAACATAAGTGTGATCGACATCACAGAGGTTACACTGCAGTTTATGGTTCATGCACTGGGATGTAAATTCATATAACTGAATTTATCATCCATATTTGCAAAATAAAAAAGGGTTCAAAGTCAAAAATGTAAAATATACCTATATACACCATCTGAGCTAATCAGTTCAACCCTTGCTATAGTCTTACTGGTGATTACATACAAATGTTATACAAATAATGAACAAAGAAAGTGTCATATTGCATGATTTTAAAGTGATAAACAACATTATCTGAAGTGACATATCAGGATTATGAACATGTATCTCATTGCACTACTGATTTATAGCCAGAAGAATAGCAAACAATAATAACCTTTTTGTCGTATGAGTGCACCATCAATTTAGAGTGTTGATCCAGTCGCTTATCATAAATGAACATATCATAAAACTACCAATGATTTTCAGTGCTCTATCAAAACATGTCCTCGAAACAGAAGTTAATAAGCAGTCAGTAGATGCACGAATCGCAAACTGTATCAGGGTTAAATAAATAAATAACATGGTTAATAACTCACGAACGTAGCTGAGAATTGCAGAAGAATTTTTAAGGTGTTTTTGTTACACCATTACTGTATATGTAGGGACCCGGAATATAAGTATTCGTATTAAATCGTAAGCTAATAATTATTTTTTATACGTTTATAAAATGTAGAAAATCAGTTTTCAAAAATCAGTTGGAACACTAGTCCTTATCGTTAAAGATGAGCAAATTTGAAATGACAAGCAAATCTGCATCTGAATCATGAAACTGTCAAACAGCTACAAAACAATGCTGATTATAGTGCAAATAACAAATCAGCTTCCCACCTTCTTACTTACGTGTCATATATTGTACAGTACATACAGTACAACATACCACACTATATTTATACCTTGTGTTATGCAGGTGGTGTAAAAAAGACCATATAATAGAAACATATCCAGCAAGATAGAGTTAAAATAATAAATAAAAAGTAACAGTAACAATGTAGCGAAAGTAATGGAGAAAAACATATTTGAAAGTGTTAAAGCGCTTGCTGTTATTAATTTTACCTGTCACTCAGAGGCACTCAGGGTGTTCACAAAGTGGAACAAGAACCGTAAAATTAAACCGAGCTGATTAAAAACCATTTGCCTACGTCCTGCATGATACAGATATCTAATTTCATCACGGTCTGTCGTTTGTGTTTGTTGGTATGATTTTGTGCAGATGCTTTTTTGGTGAGATGACTGATGAAGTCTCCAATAAAAGCAAAGTTTCACTCGTCATCACACAAGCATTTGGATGCTTCGAGTGCCTTTATGCTTAACGTAATATGAAAAAGTGCATTGTGTTGCACAGTTGCTAGTGAGAAGCCACCTATCTTGGGGGAGGGTGCTTTAAAGACTGACTCAGACTGTCTAGTTATCTTCATTCTCTCTCTCTCTCTCTCTCTCTCTCTCGCTCTCTCACTGCTCTTTGGTAGATGTTAAGCGACTATGACACGAGTCATCAGGAACAGACGAGAATGCCTGATAGGGTGAGATCGCACCTCCCTGCTCCTGCACATTGCAGTTACAGCTAAAATAGTCACCACGAGCACCCGGTTCTCCACAGAAAAATTAATTAACAAGGGCACGCTCGAAGTGTTTCTTTTTTCCCCCCTCTTATCCCTTCGTCTCCTTGTTGAATTACGGCCTAATTGTATTAATATTTTTCTCCCCGGGAGGATGAAAAGATCATTTGATGATTGCAGCATTTCGAAATTTGTAGCACCGCTTTACGATTAAATTATGCAAATCAGCTCGTCTCCCCAAGCCCGGATTGGCTAATTAGGACGGATATGGTGCGAGGAGTTGTTCGGAAACGTGAGCCGAGTCTTGGCCAAACGAGCAGAAAATTGAAAACGGCCAGGCGGAAAATTTTAGAGTTTTTCTTTTTTTTTTTTCGTGGCATGATTATTTAATCCTGTCTTCACTGTTTTAGTGTGCTTATAGTCCTCATTTTTTGTCTTTGCGTGGCTTAGGTGGCAAAATCACAGCTGAGAGCTAAAACATGAGAGGACAGCTGCAAAGACAGTGTCAGAAATTCATCCGTTTTTTTTTTTTCATCAAGAGGTGAAATTTGACCTTTACGATGGCATTTTTTCAAACCTTATAAAAAAAAAAGAGAAAAGCACCCCGTCACCCAGCCTTCATGTGTTTCATCATAATTTTTCTGCTATATTGTCTCACGTCTTTGCGAACAGCTGCTTAGGCAACATTATGGAGAGACCTAACATGTGTACATTTAACTTGGTAGATGTTACTGATATGAATGTGGAGAAAGAAGATCATTCTTTCAACTGTACCAAGAGACCACTGCACATTCTGTGACATTCTAAATCAAGAGAATTGTTGATTAACATGGATTTGATTATGACTCACTTTTCTCGCATAATTGTTACACCAAACCCATAAGTTTATTTTTCCGTTATTGATCAATGAATTATTGCTTCGTTAAAAATTTGAATTGTATAGTAATGACATTGGGACGAAAGGATAAAACTCAAATGTGCTAATAATAAACTTCTCACAATGTCTTAGGTTAGATTAAAAATGCCTCATTAGGTAAATAATAAAAATGAATAAAGGAATAATTCCATGCTAGGCGGCACGGTGGCGTAGTGATTCACACTGTGGCCTTACGTACATCACCACGGTTGAGGGTTCAAGTCCTGCTCTGGTTTCCTCCCCCAGTCCAAAGACATGCAGATTATGTTATCTGTGTGTAAGTGTATGTGTGTGCTTGTGTGCCCTGTGATGGATTGGCACCCCGTCCAGGGTGTACCCTTCCTCGTTCCCAGAGTTCCCTGGGATAGGCTCCATGCCAACCCGCCCGCCTGCCTCCATAGAGTAATTCTATTCTATAAGGAATGAGTTAGATTTAGAAACACTTAAAGAGACTTAAAATGCACACCGCCATTTTCCTTACACCTGGATCCAATATACCAAGATATGGACTGTTTATTTATGAGTCCGTGGTTATTTTTTGCTTCTGCATTAAAAATGTCAGAGCCCTCGCGATAAAACGTTCTGTGCTTTTTGACAGTGAGTCCTTGTTCACTTATAACCCCACATTAGGCAACTCTCCTGGAGGAAAGTGAGAGAGTAACTGATCCTAGACTTCTGTGTCATGGTAACGCTGATGTGTGATGTCGACTCAAAAGTGACTCATATTGACTCAAGATGACACGCCACAGCAGATCCTTCTAACATCATGTCATCCAAACCATTCCCGAAATAGACCATAAAAGGAAAAGTACTTACAGGAAAATGCTGCAATGATTTTAGGTGGCGTAGTAAAAAACAAATGCACACACACACATACACACACACACACACACACATTTTCTCACAGTTTCTTTCTCACAGTTACTTATTCACTCATCAACCCTCATTAACTCTCTCTCTCTCTCCCTCTCTCTATCTCTCTTTCTATCGTTCTCGCTCACTCACACTAGCACCTTTGACCCAGTGATATTACTGCCTAATGTGATGCCGTCCTCGCTGCAGTCTTAACTATTATGCATTAAACCCAGGCAATTACCTCAGTGTCTGTGGTGGAAAGACACATCCTCATCGCTTCATCCGCTGCTCCATCTCTGTACCTCTATCTGCCTGCATTTATCTAAACGCCCTTTGCGCTGACTCAGTCCGTCTCCAGTCATTTATCTGTCTTATATTCTCACTCTTTCACACTGACCCAGGATCAGCTCAACCTACTGAACCCGTACCTTCATTTACAATATCACAAACCACACAACTGACCTCAGATCAGGCTTTTATAAACCATATCGTGCTTAAGGTTTATTGCATATAAGATACCTAGATAAGTGGCAGAAGGCACAAGTGGTCGAAATGCAAAGAGAATTTCAGGAAAGATCAATATGATGCTGTTTCTTAAGAGTATGACGCATACCGTTTTAGGACCAGCCTAATAATTTGCCTGGATCATACATCTGAGGATGCGAGTTGAAAACTCACACAATTTTTCAGCCTGTTCCTCTTCTAAATCATACATTACTTATATAAAGAGATTCAAGCCCCACCCCAGACTGGTTCTGATTGGATGCTAAATTTCTTTTATGCCGTCAATGATGTTTACATATTTCCCTGAAAGGTGTGTTTTTGACTCACACTAAAACATCCTTGTGATTGCAGACTTTACGAATTGCACTATCGTAACTTTATCTGTCCAGAGTGTGCTTTTCGGGATATAATCTTCTATTCTGCACAAGCTGTTGAAGCCATTAAAGATGCATCCGCCACAATAAAGGTCTTGAATGTCCATAAAAGACATTTTGCTCTCAGCAGATTTTGCAACTCATAAGCTGTAAAAAAAAAAAGCGCTTACGCCGCTCACTTACAGTTCCGCTGCGTCTTACTTACAATTGGCAGGTGCTTTCTATATGTTTATTTGTTCATTTGTTTTTCTATCTATCTATCTATCTGTCTATCTATCTATCTATCTATCTATCTATCTATCTGTCTGTCTGTCTGTCTGTCTGTCTGTCTGTCTGTTCTCTTTTCTTAAAAAAAAAAAAGGCACAGACTTCCAGAATGTCTTAAACGCTCGATTGAAGCATCACACATCATTAGCCCAGTTAAGTGACCTTTCTATCAACTTCCTGCACACTGCTGTGTGTCTGTGTGTGTGTGTGTGTATACAGACTCCAGAGACTCTAGAGTTAGCTTTGCTAAAACCTTCTACTGGAAGTAGCTACTGGAAATCTGTGTAAACCAAACAGCAAAGTATCAGCAGTTAAAACTTAAATATTAAAAAAATAATTTTAGTGCTAGATATGTGCTTAAAGCTAATGCATCACAAGGATGCTAATACTGAGATAAAATTTTGAAGATTTGTTACTAATTTTTTTCTGACGCAACAGCTAACATTAATGGTAACAGTTTATGTGCTAGCTAATACAAGGTATAAACAGTTAAATTAAAAGATTAAAAGCAGTAGCCAAGGTTTGTAAGTTAGCTAAAGTGACTATTTTATATCAAGAATAAAAGCAGTAATTAAATTTGGAAGCAAATTAGGTACTGTGAGGTAAAAAAAAAAAAAAAGGAATTAAAAGATTAAAAACAGCATCCAATGTTTGCAACAAAGCCTATGTGAGGTAAAACTATTTAATTAAAAATAATAAAGGCGCCAGTTATGTCTGGTAGCAAGCTAGACAATGTGAAGTAAAACTATTTCATTAACAGATTACATTAACAGGTTCTGTAGCATGCTATGCTAGCTTTGTAGTTAACTAGTTAATGTGCTTTATTACAAGTTTAAAAGTAGCAGCCCAAGTTTGCTAGCAAGTCAGCTATGGTGATGTAAAACTATTAACAATATTAAAAGCAGAAGTGAAGTTTTGTAGCTAGCTAGTTAATGTGAGGTAAAACAATGTTACTAAGAGATTAAAACCATTAGCCAAGTTTGCAAGCAATGCAGCTAATATTAGTGATAATAGGTAAAGCATTTAACATGATATGGACATTTTATATCCCTAGGTGTGTCGTCTCTGTTCCACTTATATATAAAAATCGAAACAAATGTTATATTGCGAGTCGTGCAAACACTCAAGGATCCGATTAGTTCTGAAGGAGAAACATTGGAGACCTTGGTGGTAGGTAATAGCCAACTATTGATTGATATTGAAGTGTTTGCTTTCTCAGGGGTATTTCTCACACACACACACACACACACACACACACTTTTCTGCATCTCTTTCCTGTCTTGACCTTCATGTCCACCCCTGAGGAAACATGAGCCGGCATCAGTCAGCACAGTTGATGCTTGATTCTGTAGAGCTTAAACATGCATTGAACAGAGGCTTACAGCAGGGGGGGTTGAATCGGTGTACATGTGTGTGTGAGTGTGTGTGTGTAAGTGTGTGTGGAGATTGTAACCCATCAAGCTTGTATTGTCCTTCCAGCCTTTAAGTTCTCCCGTGTGTTTTCCATCTGGCATCGCACACAGCCTTGGAGTTTGTGTTGAATAGACCCGGTGGAAGCAGACACCCAATGTACGTGGGTATGAGTGTGTGTATGTGGCTGTGCGTGTGTGTGTGTGTGTTTTGATCTTTCTAAGCCCGTCGACTCCAGCGAAAAACCCCGCAGCAGCTGCCGAGACACCGGATAGCCCTGTATGCCACATTAGAGAAGAAAGCGTGATCGTGTTCTAGAACAACGGTTCGGTACAGATGATGTCTTAGTCACAGTGTGTGTGTGTGTGTCTGTGTTGTGTGTGTGTTGGGGATGTGGGTGGACAGTAGCACTGATGAGAAGGGTGGAAAATATCACCTGACATGGAACAGTGGAACAGGCATTATTAATGTCTTTCATGTTTGTGTGTGTGTACATGTGTATATGTGTGTGTGTTGCAGTCAAACAAAATTCAATAGCTTCTGTCAGTGCTCTGCATGTGGTGCAGAAATTTGCTATCCAGGAAAAAACTCCAAATGTCAGCACTCCAAGTGTAGGTGTGTGTGTATGTGTGTGCGTGTGATTTCTAAAATAGCTCTTTCGTTAATACCATTGTCTCTTTGTCACTTAATCCTCAGTTTGCCTGTACTCACTGTCGACTATAAACAATGACAAGCAGCTGACAGATCACTTTTATCAGCTATGTGCCATTACACACAGATCCAGGATCAGTTGTAAGCCCTGTTTATACCTATACGAAAACGGAGAGCAGTACTGACCTCGGATCAGCGTCGCATCAGCAAACATGAGAGCTGGTTTAGTCGAAGCCCGAGGCCGTTAAACTGCTCTCGCTTTGTTCAGCTTTCACTGTGTGAGCCACCTGCGGGAAGCAGCTGCTCCTAAACTGGACATGTGTTGATATTAAATTATAACTGCTTAAAGGAATCATTTGGTAAAAAAAAAAAAAAACACAATGATATAATCTACACAATCTGTCATACCATGTTTGGGGGCTGACTTTGCTATTTTCTTACTTTTGTTCTGGAGTTATGAAACCGATTGTAATCTGTCTCAAGTAAAATTTTGAACAGGGGTAAGTCTCATGTTCTTACATTTCACAGGGATATTCTGTCTTGGCTAATTCTTTTTAGTTAAGTTGAATCTATAATATATTATCATCTGGCTTTCATACCTGCTTTCTGGCACACAAACACAGACACAAAGGAGGGCCTGGGGGACAATGATATTGAATTTCACTGAGGAAAAAAATAGTTTTATTGTAGTCCAAAATGGTAGTCGAGTCCCAGGCTTCAGTTACACGATGACGTTTTTGTTCACGTTTATAGATTTCTGAGGTAGGAATTATGAATATTTATTGTCGATGTGTTTAAGTGCCTGTTGTCTTAATTCTATAGTTAAATATAGGTCATGCTTGGCTTCCCAACCTCTGACTAGGACAAAATAACTATTCTTGGAATTCAGAAGTACAGAAATACATTCATTCGTCTAGATGTCAACAAATGAAATATTCCTTCCTTATTTACATAAGTAGGTTGGGGCACTGTTGACTCTGTTGGATGAGGCTCTTGGTTGCTGATCGGAGGGTCGGAGATTTGAGTCC
>JAOVVA010000028.1:10579168-10594913 GCA_028565275.1 Leiocassis micropogon | reverse complement strand
ATAAGTAGGTTGGGGCACTGTTGACTCTGTTGGATGAGGCTCTTGGTTGCTGATCGGAGGGTCGGAGATTTGAGTCCGACCACCGCCGGGTCACTACTGTCCCAGTCATTGCATGCAGTGCACAAGCCCAGTTAGAAAATGGGAGGGTTGTGACAGGACAGGCATCCACTGTGAAACCTGCTCCAGATCTTATACTGATCACATGATCCGTTTGCGTTTGATCAATCAACATAGCCTCATTAGTTGGTGAAGTCTGTGGCCAGTTTATTACTCTTGTTGTGGAAAAGAAAACATAATGTTTGAATCCTGCAACATCAATCTGGCAGCCAGGGCTCTGGGGAGCAGTAGCGACACTAGCCAATCCTTGGCGCTTTATTCCTGCCACGTGATGGTGTCACTTGTCTCAGAGGATGCACCAGACAGACTTTGTTGCTCTGAGCAGTAACTTGGAGAAAATCCTGTAACCTTCTGCAGTTTTGGAGAACATAGTCTACCATAAATATGTTTTATTCTAGCCATATAATTGATTTTTTTTCATTAGAGAATAGTTGCAAAAGTGTTTGTGTTTCATGTCAATTAGAGTACTTTTTGGTCAAAATTGGAATCAGCCGAAACCAGTATTGGCAGTTCTTATTTAAAAGAAGAAAAAAAATATCATATTTACATCTTTGCTTACATTAAATGGTAAAAAAATGACAAATCTTTAAAAAAATATACCACCAAAAAACAAAAACAGCTTTCATCTTCCACAAAGTACTTGCAAAATACTCCCATTTGACAAGACTATTGCTTATTCTTTATTTTTTCAGTGTACAGGCATTATCGCTCCCTTACCGGACCGGAGTGTGGAACAGACATTCGGCAGGGAGTAGATGATCACTCTGCATGAGACGTGATATTTAAACAGTCATTTAACACGGCATTTCAATGTTTATTAGGTCATCTTAGTAGTCCTTAAAAACCTGTTAGAAATATAGGTGCCTGAAACAAACCAGACATCAAACATCAGTGCTAAGTAAAACGAATGAAATTGAAAATCACAATGCTCATAAATCATAGAATCGAATCGACAGGCCACATGTGATTCACAGCTTTAGTGCTGAATATTGCTAAATAATTAATTGCACATATTTGCACTTAATTTTTTTTCTTTCTCTTTCTCTCTCTCTCAAACACACTAGCGCAGGAGGCTAGCCTTTGCCCCACAGCAGTCTAGCTGAGTTTTCTTAGCCCTCTATAACACAGCTGAATGTGACCTCGGTAAAACACATGGGGCTGAGATTTAATCGAGATTCAATTTTCCATCTGGCTGCTAATGAAGCATTTTTTAGCTCCATTACATATTAGCACGGTCGCTGTTTACCGTTTAATTGCGCTCTTGTGTATTGTGTTGTAGAGACCAAACGATTATTTTGCGCTTACACTTTTGTGCTCGCTAAAGGAGTTCAAAATGACCGAATCGAATTGACACATCGGCATCAATATTTAGGAATCAGAACCTTATGCAGTAAGGAAAAAAGTCTGATTCTTCAATCCCAACTTTGTCATTGTATAATTTTTGCACCAGTTTAAGTAACAGAGACATGGCGTCCCAAAACCTGTTTTTTTTTTTTTTTGTATTGACGTCAAAAATTTTTACTGTCTTGCTTTCAAATGTCTCTGTATTTTTATCTATATTGTCCTGTATTTTTCATGAATCATTGCATTGGGAGGGGCATCATATTATACGGTATACAGACAGACAGATACACACCTCAGCTCTTGAGTTAATGGTTTAACAGAGACGGAAAGTGGACACAGATGAAGACCTTGACTACGGTTGAGGGACGTAGTGAAGGGCACGCGGAAGATTCAACCCTCCGACCCTGTTATTCATCACATAGAATCCTGGCCCACTGTGCGGCTCTCATATGGAGACAATGGAACAACAGAAATATGTCCTGCTAAAGACGGTGTGTGTGTGTGTGTGTGTGTGTGTGTGTGTGTGCATTCTGGCAGTCGGAAAGTGAGCCAGCATGGAGTAGAGGAGGGAAAGACGTCAGAGGGAGATTTTAATTAAAGTATGAAATGAGAGGTCACGCGTTCTGACCCCCCCTCACACACAAGTACACACATACACAAGGACACACACACACGCGCACACACACACACTAGTGGTCCCCTCCATCTCTCGGCTTGATGACTTTTCCATGAAAGGGTTTTTCATTATTTCCACCTCAGGGAGTCTCAGTGTTCCGGCTCCCTCTGTAGTGCACAGAAATCTGCATTGTGATTGTGATTGTGTGTGTGTGTGTGTGTGTGTGTGTGTGTGTTGGGTAGAGGTGATGTTTTTTACTTGGTTTGATTATTAACACACCATTCTGCTTGTTTGATCATAAAGGCACAAACCCTGGTGTGTGTGCGCGCACATACACACACACACACATACACACACACACACACACACACACACACACACACACAATGTTGCAGAATAAGAGGTGATGAAAACGGTTCATTAATTTTCCGGGTTGTTTCTCAAACATTAACTGAGTTACAGTGCTTAGCTTCAGATTGCATTAGAGCGAAATGAAATGAAATCCTTCTCTAAACGTGTCAATGTGAAGCGTTTACATTTTCATTCATTTAGCAAAGTGATTTCCGCAAAGTTTGATTCATTTCATTCTAAGTGACTTTCAAGCGAGGCAGAATTAATTTCAGACATCACACTTTCAGGCAAGACTTTTTTTCTGCTCGTCAGAACCGTACCTGTAATCTGATCTCATTTTCTTAGCAGCATGAGCTAATTCAGTTGGATTTCTGAACGAGAGATTAAAGCGGCAGTAAGTCACTTATAGAGCAGACACGTTTTTTGTGTAATGTTTGGGCAGCAGACGGACGATGTGATCAAATACTGTACAGCGTTGCAATAGCTGAAGACATTTCTACGAAACACAAAGTACATCAGGAGAAAGAGGACAGTTTTCATACTTCTAGTAAAGTAACAGTGTTAAAGCCTGAGCCGTCTCTCCTGTTGTTACTGATTTACTCAGCTGAGCCTCCAGACTACAGATTCTTTGGATCATCTTTTTATATCTCCGTTTCTTTCTTTCTTTCTATTTTTGTATCATCCCCTTTTATTTTTCCTTTTGCAGTCCTTTCTCATCTCAGTTTCTTTCTTTCTTGTATCATCCCTTCTTATCTTTTTATTTGTGTAATTTTTTCTCATCCCAGCTTGCTTCTTTCTTTCTTTCTTTCTTCTCATTGTATCATCCCTTCTTAGTTTTTTGTTTGTGTAATTCTTTCTCATCCCAGATTATTTCTTTCTTTCTTTTTTCCTTCTTGTATCATCCCTTCTCATCTTTCCTTTGTGTAATTCTTTCTTATCTCAGGTTCTTTCTTTCTTTCCCTTGTATCATCCCTTCTTATTTTTCCTTTGCATTACTCTTTCTTTCTTTCTTTCTTTCTTAAATTTGTATCATTCTTTCTTATAGTTATCTTTTTTTATCTCAGCTTCTTTCTTTCATTCCTTTCCTTGCATCATTCCTTTTTATCTTTTTGTTTGTGTAATTCTTTATCATCTCATCATTCTTTCTTATCGTTCTTTTTGTAATTCTTTCTCATCTCAGCCTCTTTCTTTCTTTCTTTCTTTCTTTTTTCCTTGTATCATCCATTTCTTTCTTTCTCTTTTTACTTTTTTCTTTCTTCTCATTGTATCATCCCTTCTTACATTTTCATTCATGTAATTCAGTCTCATCCCAGCTTCTTTCTTTCCTTCTTTCTTTCTTTCTTTCTTTCATTAGTATCATCCTTTATTATCATTCTTTCTGTAATCCTTTCTCATCTCAGTTTCTTTCTTTCTTTCTTTCTTGAATCATTCCTTCTATTTTTCCGTTGTGTAATCTTTTCTTTCTTTCTTTTATTGTTTTCTTCGCTCTGTCTGTTTTGCAGTCTGTCTGTCTGATCTCTATTCTAGTGTTAGTGCAGATTTAGAAGTTGACAATAAAAGGAATGGGAACTTTTTTTTATTATAAAGATTCAGGGCTGAATTTGCATCAGCTGCTTCCAAATAAATTGTTATAAAATCCGCTTAAAATGTTTTACAGAGAGATATACTGTAAGAGAAGAGTATTGTAACGTAATCGATTCTGATGATATAACATTATGTAACATTACCTGTCAGTCATATTACTAATCAGTTTGGAAGCAATGTGCAGTATGTGAAAGCCAATTCCTCACTTGCACTTTCTCACTGAAGGATTAACAAGTTCACAAGTTAAAGCCAAGGAGACAAATTCTCAACACCAAATCTCATGAACAATTGCGTATGCTAACCTCTTTTAATACTTCATTTAGTATAAAATATAAGCCTACCGTATAAAACTAATTAATACACACACATGCATGCACTTCCTGGATGGAAGGAAATTAGAGTTCTGGGTGTGTTTTTTCAGCGTAACTTGGTAACGTGGCATTTAGCCTAGTTGTGTTTTTTCGCAGGATTGAAAGTAAACTGCTGTGTGCTTGTTAAAAGGCTGTGGTAGAGTAGCCTGCGGGGTGTGTGTGTATGTGTGTGTGCATGTGTGTGTGCGTGTGTGTGTGTGTGTGTGTGTGGATGTATGGTCTCTGTGGGAGAATGGGCCTTAATGAGTTATGTGTAAACACACTGTGTGTGGTGTGGGAAAGGGAAAAGGGGAAGTGGGGGTTTAATGCACCGCATGCTGCAGACAGCAAGATGACAATAAAACACACACACCGAGAGGAAAGGATGGGTGTGTGTGCATGTGTGTGTGAGAGAGAGAGAGTGAGAGAGATAACAAGAATGTCGCCACAAAGCCACACACAAAGAGGAAAGCATTGCATATAAACGTTTGTATTTTCCCTCCATTAGATTTGAAAGGGAACCTGCAGACCTTAAAAACACACACACACACACACACACTCACACTCACACTCACGTGCCCCATATCTGCCAGCTGCTTCAGAGGGTACGCAGTGATTTATACGGGCCGGTGTGGATCTGCCTATTTTAGCTGTGGACCCGGGCTGAGCAGAGGACAGAAGGGACACACGGCGTCTCAGTGAGGCCAAAGACACGCTGCACACTCTGGCCTACATACAGCTCTCACACACAGCACTGCAGCAGAAGTCAGCTCGTCCCACTCTGTCCCACATACAGCAAGGACACACACACACGGACACACACACATGCACAGCCGAAGAAGACAGCTGAGAGACAGTGACGAGACTGTGTGTCTCACTGAAACTCCTTACTCCAGGTCACTAGGGGAGAAACTTGTCTACTTCTACTTCTTGTTTTTTTCTCCTTCTTTCTTTCTTTCATTCTTTCTTTCTTTCATGTCATCCTTACTCAGCTTAAGTTTCTTTGTTTCTTTCCCTCTTCACTTTGTCTTTACTTACTTCAACATTTTGTCTCTTCTCTCATCATTACTCAATTTAAGTTTCTTCCTTCCTTCCATTATTTCTTTCCTTCTTCTTTTATGTTTGTCTTCCTTGTTTACCTCCAGCTTCTTTCTTTCTTTCTTGTGTTTGTCTCCAATTTCTATCTATATATCTATCTTTCTATCTATCTATCTATTGATCTATCTATCTTTTTTGTTTTGTTTTTTTGTTTCTTTCTTTCCTTCCTTCCTTATCTTTATACTTTCTTTCCTTTTTTTGAATCATTCATGTCATCATTATTCAGTTTAAATTTCTTCCTACCATTCTTTCTTTCCTTTTTCTTTCGTGTGTTTGTCCTCCTTGTTTACCTCCAGCTTCATTCTTTCTTTCTTTCTTTCTTTTCTTTCTTTCATGTCATCCTTACTCATTTTTTTCTTTTGTTTTTTCCCTCTTTACTTTGCCCTTACTTCAACATTATTTCTCTCTTCTTTCTTTTATAGATCTTTCATGTCATCATTACTCAGTTTGTGTCTTCCTTCCTTCCTTCCTTGTTTTTCTTTCTATCTATCTATCTATCTATCTATCTATCTATCTTTTTTGTTTGTTTGTTTCTTTGTTTCTTTCCTTCTTTCCCTCCCTCCCTCCTTACCTTTGTCATTTTTATACAGTTTGTCCTTTTTTCTTTTTCTTCCCTTCCTTCTCTCTTCCTGCCATATGTTATAATGTAGTAATCCAGTAATATAACAGAGCCATTAACAGTCAGCTCTACCTGTGTGTTAGAGTGAAGAGTCACATGCTTGACCTTTGACCCTGCTGTCAGCTCCCTGTCGGTTAGAGCACTAATGAGAGACAATAATAACAGCTTTAAACCGGCTTTTTAAATTAACCTTTTGACGTTCGCCCGACGCTGAACCTAACGACATATTTATAGCCGGCGATGCCGATCAGCGTGACCTGAGAACGACGAGATGATTGGAATCTAATTAAAGAGCAGGACTCTTTAATTTCAGTCTGAAGAGGGAGGGTTCGGTCCTACAGCTGAAGAAATAACTCCTTCAAACAATACATTTTTCTTGTATGAGTTTCCAAGCCCATGTTAGGGGCGATTATTAGGAAGCCTTCATGCCAAACCAACAGAATCCGACTGGTGTAAAGTGATTCATGTTGACATCTGAGGAAATGAGAGGTAGCTGTTTACCTCAGAGGTGGCTCTCTGGAAACCATTTTCCAGCAGTTTCACCTCTGAGCTACCGTTTCCCATAATGCTTCATTCAATCCAATTTTATTTATAAAGCACTTTCAACAATAGACATCGTCACAACACTGCTTCTGCTTCACAGAGCTCTGGATGTACATTTAGATCCCTAATGAGCAAAACAGAGGCGACGAGGGAAAGAAACAAAATTCCTGAAACGAAAGATGAGGATGAAACCTTGCCAGGAACCAGACTCCAAAAGCAATCGGACATGTCCCGGATTACAGTTAAAACTCATGTTTGCGAAGACAAGGGTCCAGATAAAAACAGGACAGTGCACTTTACTTATTACATCAAAACGAGTTCTATTGTTTACTGTAAATCCTACTATAATAATATGGAATGCCTGGGTTTAATATATGTACTTGTAAGTTCCTGTATTTAAAATTCTTTTTATACACTTCATATTTCTATACACCGTACTTTATTAAAGTATACATACTTTTATAAACTAATTTTGAAAATTTTAAATGACATATTATTATTATTATTATTTTTTTGAAATATCATTTCTTCGATCGTTTTTAAATAGCCTTTCTTCCTGATAAAGTAGGCAGTAGCGCACAGGTACACTTTAAAACATTTACAAAAATTCACACACACTCACACAGTCACTAATAATTAATTAAAATGCAGCTTATTGCTGTTTTTATACTGTCTTTATATTAATGACAAGTTTGAATCTAAAACTAATAACTCAACAAATTCATAAAAAGTATTAAAAACCTTTAATCCATATATAATAATAATAATAATAATAATAATAATAATACACCGAAACAAGTAATGCAGTTGTGTAGTGCCTGTTGTGTAGTTTAAACTGTCAGATATACCTATGATTTTCACAAAAAAAAAGAGTAATAATAACCGCCGTTTGAACCCACCATCTTGAATGAACTCTCCTTTTTCTTTCTCTTATCCTATGTTTAGATTATCTGTAGTTCATGTTGTCTTTAAGAGTCTCTTTAAGAACTATTTGATCCCGCTGATTCATGTGTTTATGTTAATCTCTTGATCTCGCTCTTCCTCTCCGTCTTTTTGTCAGTTATAACTAATCGGACTTGCTGTGTTGTAATGTTAAATAAATACATTTCTGCAAAGAAACAAGGCAAGGCGGTGGCGAGAAAAGAAAAAAAAAATTACTGTACATGGTATATGTTTTTCACTTCACTTTGAAAACAGCATTGCTTTCCAGGAAGCACGGTTGCTTTCGCTGTTACTGGAATTTGCTTTTCTTTTTCTTTAAAAGTATTGTAGTCAGTATACAGCAGTATTACAGCAAACTACAGTACTTTTGGTATACAAATCTAAAAGGTGTTCTGGCCTATTTTGTGACAAGAAAAAAAAAACATACTGTATATATTATTTCTTAATATAGCAGTTGTAAAAGTCATTTGTAAAAAAAAAAAAAAAAGCCTGATAGTCCTACAGGAATCATAGCATTACATGACCATTGTAATATAGTTGTAAAGACGTTTCGCTGACATTCATTATTGGGACAACATTATTGTTTTTGAAAGTTCGAGTGACTTTGACAAAAAGATGTTGAGATAACATTGAATGAACGACCCGAATACAACCTCAAAACAACCTTTATTTGGAACATTTCTGCTGATTAACATCCATTTACACACATCCATGCTCTTTTGAGTTTCTAACAGGGTTTATAATTCAGATAAATCTGCACACAGCTCGTGAACCTCGTGTCACTCGCCTCTTAGTGTTGCAGTATTCCCTCTCTGTTCCCTTTTTTTTTTCTTCAGAAATATTACCTGTACCGTAATATGGTGTTTGCACAGCGTCCAAACTGCATCACGTCTGGTTTCATAGAACAGACATTCTCAGACATTAGGAGTTTTTTTTTACCCTTTTGACTGCTTTCCAATGTAATATCTCTATAATAGTAAATTGCTATTGTCCAGTATGTTTTGTTGTGCATTTACTTCCATCAACAGCATGGAAGATGCTAGCAGTACACTGGTAATCATGCAATGCTTCTACTGAGTCCTGCTCAGGCCATCGGTTTGGTATTAATATTTGTTTGATGACGTTTTTGCAACAGTGTGTGAGAGACATTGTTATCCCAATTCGTCAAAGTAATTCGTCAAACTTTCCAAAAAAACAAACAAAAAAACAACAACCCTATAGTCAACATTGTCCCAACGTCAAAATGCTACCAAATTAGCACGACCACAATTTTTGGAAAGCCAAACATTCCTACTAGGTTAGTTTTTATGACACTGGAACACTTGTTTGTCCCTGATCAACACTAATAATAAAACTTTCTAATAAAATCAGAAAGACAGAAATAAAATGTTCCCCCTTGGGGTGAGAGTCACATCACAGTGAGTCACTTGGATATCCGTGTACGCGGAAGAGGGCAGACAGCCCTCATTGTTCACCAAGTGTATCACACTGGCCAGAAGTACAACATAAAGCGCAGCAGCAGCAGCAAAAGAGCTTAACTCTCTTCACTTGTCTCAGGGGAAGCACATGCTAGTCTTCATCCTTACTGTAGCACCCTGGTAGCTGTTGGATACTAGTGAAGAGCTGGATTGGTGTGTGATAACAATAATATTAATAATACGTGGGGGGGAAAAAAGAATACGCCATAATAAAAAATAAAAATCAAATACACAGAACGCATTTTTATGAAGTTCAGGGTGACCTTAATCCTTTATGGCCCAGTTTCCCAAAAGTATCATAAAGTTCGTTTTAAACTGGTAGAGCGTGATGTTTCCTCTCCCCTTTCACAATGATCTTTGTGCTGCAGTGCTTTGGGGGAAGCTCAGCCTAGTTCCTGCATTAATCATCCAGAAGTAAAAGAGACATCCCTGCGTTAGCCCGAACACATAAAGAATGATCTCACATAGACTACAAGCTCTCTGCGATCGTACAGTAGGTTGTACTCCCTTATCAGGCACTGCGACACGTTCTCATCCTAATAAACACGTCGTGTCACGCAGCGGCTCGGACAGCTAGCCATGTGGTGATTTATACAGAGTGTTTGCTTTCCGTTTAATGTAATCATGTTGTAAATGACGCGGCTGCATGTTCACATTTGTACGTTAATAATCAGGTTGTTCCAGGAGCAGCTGTTATTCTGGAGAAGGTCAGATGGAATTGTGGGAATTACTGAAATCTCTGTAGACTCACAGCACCCGGAGGAGGTTTCGGATAGTTTATGTTTGTCCTGAAATAGTGTGTGTGTGTGTGTGTGTGTATGTTTGTGTATGTGTTTTGGAAAAAAGCTCTGTTTGTAAGATTGTTTGCTGTACTATTATTTCCGTTGCTGATATTTCCTGTTTTGTGTGTGTGTGTGTGATGAGAATGGGAATGTACAAGTAATGTTTGTATGTAAGACACAGATGTTTAACCCCTCTCCCTCTCTCTCTCTCTCTCTCTCTCCCTCTCTCTCTCTGAAGTTCACAGCACTATTTACATAGCTTTCATTACACACTGCAGCACAGACTGCAGCATAAATAGTGGCTTATTTGGGCAGCGGCTTTCACACAGAGCCCCGATAAGGGCTCCAATTACGGCCCATCGTGAGGCAACTTCCTGTTTGAGGTCTGAATAAGGGATGTTTGTTTCTCGCCTTTCCCGCTTTGACCCTGGCGTAAACCCCCTCTGTTTCCTCAAAGGGTCATTCCACTCGAATTTGTGTGTGTGTTTGTGAGTGTGTGTAGTATGGATATGAAAATTAAATAATACACTTCAGGAAAGGACATTGAGAGGTTTCAATGTCTTTTGTTTGGAGCTTCCTTAAAGAAAAATGTTGTGCTTAGACACTTACATTATTCATTTGGCTGAAGCTTTTATCCAAAGCGACTTTTAAAAATAAAGAGGAGGGGGTCTATGACCCGACCAGATGTCCAGTCTTATGAAGAGAACTGAAAAACATTTGAAATAAAACTACTTTGTAAAACTAACTTTTGGGAGAATGTAACCATTCGTTATTTCGTTTTATTATTATTATTATTATTATTATTATTATTGATACTCATATGTTCATTCACTTAGACGCTTTCTAAAAAACTTCCCGTCCCTGTCTCGCTTCTATGGGTGGGTTTTGCTCAACAGTAGCAGATTGTTAGCAGCGAACCCAGTTCCTTAGTGTATTTTTGGCTGTGCGTCTTCTCCAAACATCCCTCGGTTGAGAAAAAAAATATGACTTCCTGTTTCAGAAGGAAATATGTCAAGATACAGAATCGAAGAATTTCACTCAAGTTATTCATGAAGACTTTACCAAACCGATGTGAAAAAAAAAAGAAGCCTGGCTATTCTTTATAAGTGAAAAGAAATATCACTCCGTATCACTAGGGGGCAGTGTTCTTCAGGTATCAAGTAAACAAAAAATAGAAATAACCTAGCGTTGTGGCAACAGGTTCTGCATCTCACATGGCATATCAGATTAGGCAAATTCGTTATGTGGGTATGTCGTTCGATTCACGCAATCACAAATTTTAACGTTTACACCACAGCGCCCTCTTATGGACCCAAACGATTCTCAGGGTAAAATATGCTTAAAGAGCTGAACAGCCCACTCTTTACTTATCAATGCATTTAGTACATTATTAGAGCCATACTTCATTTACTTGACCTTCCCATTGTGGATACTTTACAAGTACATCACATGACAACCAGGGAGGCCAAGCAGCAACCTCATTTCCCCTCTCATCTGTTCCAACCACTTCAGCATCACCAGTAAACTAATCACCAGCCTGGTCATCTGTGCAGCTGTTTCACACTGACTCGTGTGTTCATTTCTTTTTGCTTGAATGATTCATAGGTCACTGTGTGGCTCAACAAACAAAAAACATTCCTCTGAAGCTGCTCAGGTACAGGGACTGGAGTGAAAATGAGAGACAAAAATTAAGGTTCTTCAGGAAGCCTGGAGAGTTATTCCTTGACACTACATTAATACATCCAAGAACGTCTGTCTTCAGGAATACTTCTCCAGGGTTCTTGAAGAACATTCCAAAGCGGTTCTTTGGACAATCCCACACTGCTTGAGATCCATGCTTTGGGAAGGCCAATCCCTGAACGGTTCCATAAGTCCTTTCCCCCCCCCCCCCCCTTTCTGTTGAGACATGCTTTTACTGCACTGGCAGTGTGTTTGGAAGACTATATTAAAAGAATACAAGAAAGTCTTTGGAAGTAAAATGTAAAGAAATGAGGGGTGTCTCAAGACTTTTGCATAATGACTTTTGTACTGTATAATCTAGCTAAAGCAGATAAAAAGCAAATGAATAAAATGCTCAACTGTCCAACATACGTTTTCAAAGACCATTTCCATTAACATATATATTAAACAGGTTGATGTGGCGTCTAGGCAGGAAAAAACACGCACAGAAGCTTTGTCATGGAATCTAAGAAAACTGGCACTGCACCAAACCTCACACACTCCTTCTCCATGCCTAGACAGTCTGGCTTTGGTGTGCCAAGGCGTTAAAACCAGAACAACCTTGATCTGTGTAACTTCAGACACACCGACTAAATTGTTACAAAGAAGGTCAATGGAGAAATTTGTTTGTATTATTGGCAGGCATTCTGCACGATTTTTCAGGTGCATAGAGAATGACCGCGGTCGCTCATTAGAGAAAATGCAGAACAGACACCAAATTTCTAGGATTCTAGGTTGGGTTATGGAAATTTGTGTAAATTTCATTGCTCGCCCATGGAGTTTTACATTTATTGATTTGCATTTATGTGAGGCAAGCAGAATACAACGCAGGCAAAGCGATGAGAGGCTAAGGGTGGAAGGTCCTGTCCTCTCTGTCATTCTCGAGATTTAATTCCATGACCTGCCGGTCATCACAATGTAACCTTGGTGTCTGAGCGAACACTACCCTCATTAATAAGAGTAAAGACACACTGTGTTGAGGGAAAAGTTGCGCTTTATGTAGGAATGGGTGTCTAGGTATTCGGAGGATTAGAGGAATAGGAGACCGAAGAGAGCGTAAGGAAAGAGAGCTGATTAATATGCAGAGTTAATGAAGCAGTGAATTGGAGACAGGTGTGTATGTGTGTGTGTGTGTGTGTGTGTGTATGTGCAATGTAGGTGGGAGGACGTGTGTTCGCGCACCAGCAGCAAACACTCAACTAGGACACGTCTCTTCCATTCACACTCAGAAACAACAAATACTATCCAATCAGGTTAAATGCTGTAACTATGTATGACACTTATTGTATCATGACACTTTCTATACTCATTTAGGTCACTTCCTGTTTGGCTGGAAAAAAAAAACAGGAAGATTCCTTTTTGTAATATAGTGAACCAGATGGGTTGTGGTGTTTTCCCTGAACATATGGAGATCGGATCAGATGCAGGGCAGGTCTCATGAATAGAGCATTTCACTTTTTTGTCTTCTGAACAAAAACCTTACTTTAATTCTACTCACTCAATCATCATCTAAACCACTCCATCCTGTATTCAGGGTCGCGTGGGCCTGGATCATATCCTAGGAGTCTTGGGATACGAAGCAGGGTACACCCTGGACAGGGTATCAGTCCATTGCAGGGCACATACTCACACACTACAGGCAAACAACGCACATTCGCCTAACCTGCATGTCTTTGGACTGTGAAAGGAAACACGAGTACCCAGAGGAAACCCACCAAGCACAGGGAGAACATGCAAACTCCATGCACACAGAGATGGGAATCGAACCTGGCTGGGAATCGAACCCGGATCCTGAAGATGCAAGGCGACAGTGGAAAATAATCATGGAAAAAAATAAATAAATCAGCGGCTTGGATTGTTATAAAGCACTTTCATGTGATACTTTTTTCAAAACTAAACATCTTCCTACAGAAAACATCATACAGTGGTACCTTGGCATACGATTAATCCGTTTCAAAGGTGAAATTTTGTATTGTGAAACGCATTTTCCTATAGTAAACAATGTGAATGCAGTTGATCCGTTCCAGCTGCCCAAAAATATTATGGATATTACCAGTTTCCAATATTATAATTATATTTTTGCATAAAAAAACAATCCAAACCAAAACAGTCCAAATAAATAGACATTAAACTTCATTTAACTTTAATTGATGATTCCTCTTGACCTTGGCTGCCTTAAAAATGGAACAGAAAGTGGATCCCTTTTATTCTTGCTACCCTCTTTGTTAACATTCTTTGGACCCATGGTGCTATGTCTTTACTAAATCTTGCACAAAAAGACACGCAACTTAGCCAGTGAGCGGTTTGGCTCGTACGGCCGAGATAAATTTCTTGCAAAATTTCAGTTGTCAATGCGAAAATTCTTTCGGATAGCATTCATATCAGCATTTAGAATGACAAATCTGTCTGGAATTAATGCATAATTATAAACCTTGAAGGCCAGGCCTCCCGTCAGTGCTAGTGTTATAAAAAACAAATTGACACTTTCTGACCAATGAGGATCGAGCCCTGAATATTATAACGAGAAATCAAGCCAAATGAATATACAGATATTCATCTCGTGTCTAACGTTGACAAATGTGAGCTAGTTTACGAGCGCTTATCTAGTCATCTAGCTATTTGGCATCGCAGGAGGGTGTGTGGGCGGATCCAATTAGCATACCCATGCATATTCATCGACGCTTGAATATTTAATGCGGGGAAAGGCATAGGCCGTTTTTTTTTTTTTTTTTTTTTTAAGGAGTGTCCCGAGCATTCAAACGTATTAAACCGTTTATTATTTCACATAAATTATTTAAAATGTTTAAAATGACGCGTTCAGGGGTTCTTTAAGATCTGTGCCATCTGTCTTGGCACCGTGACCGTATGAGGAGAGCGCGTTTGAAGTGTGAGCGATGCAGAATTGAAAGGTGCATATGGGCGACGGCAGACAGTATTTGCCAGGGGTTTCCAACACAATTAGATTAGGAAGGAACTTGACAGCCTGCTGTTCTGTCTCTCTCTCTCTCTTTCTCTCTCTCTCCGTTGTTTGCCAGGCAGTGGGCAGCCCACAGGGTGTTGTGCCCCTTTCATACCTTTGTAATTGATGAATTGTGCGGTATGCAAATGAGAATCCATAAATCTTATGAATGACAGCTTAATTTATGGGAGCCTTAATGAATGTGGGATTAGATTTTAATTAAATGTCCTCAAAGGCACCCTGAGTGCTAAGTTACATTTTTGTTCTCTCTCTCTCTCTCTCTCTCTCTCTCTGTCTTTCTGCTGAAATCCTCTGTTTATTGCGTATTCCCATCCACGCATCAGTGAGATGAACTTTCTACTGCGGTAGCACCGATAAAGATCGTGTCCATTTTGTTAGCCAAAGGAGGCACAATTAATACTTTATATTTGCTTTTATTACGCCGCGAATTATATCATCCCTGCCGATCAGGCTTTGCGCTTCCTGGAGCTAGTCATTTGCGTGGCTCGGATTAAAGCTGCATTTAATCTGGTGCCGTCAGTATGGGTTTAATTAAAACGCTGCCCATTAGGAATGATTAAAAATGCCATTAGGTGTCCAACTCGCTTCTGGAGAGACTAGAAAGAAATGTGCATGTGTGTGTGTGTGTGTGTGTGTGTGTGTGTGTACACATACTGTGTAGGCCCTGCGTTTTTTTTATTAGCACTGATACAGTAATAACTCCTCATGATTACAGCACTATCAGAAAGTCAACCCACGTCAAGTTCTCAGTCTGAACTGATGCAGCCGATATGTTTGTGCTGCTAAAATCGGTGAGTGTGGTGTGTGTTTGTGTAAGTGTGGATGTGCTAAAAGGGTCGTCTTGTGAAATATTTCTGGGTTTTGGCGGTGTTTAGTCTATAATAACTTACTGCAGGGTGGTTTTCTCTGAAAACAATCCTCTCTATTTTTTACTCGCCACTCAAGAGGCTTAAAATGTCAGAAAGAAAACTGATTTGCATATTATTCAAATACTCTAATATGACTGACTTATGCACAAGAATATAATTAAATTAAAAAAAACTTTTTTAATTGTTGGGAAAACTTCTACAGGAGATCGTCAGTGTAAGAAAATTTTTCCAGAGAGAACGCTAGAACCGCTTACGAACCAAAGATTATGAGTTATATAAAGTGTTCAAAATTAAATAAATAAATAGGACATGATGAAATAAATAACTCTATGAATAAATAAGACACAGATATG
>JAOVVA010000028.1:10556982-10579068 GCA_028565275.1 Leiocassis micropogon | reverse complement strand
CTTATTTATTCATAGAGTTATTTATTTCATCATGTCCTATTTATTTATTTAATTTTGAATACTTTGGAGTTCCATAGAATTATGCCTCGGTTACAATTTTCTTGCAATTTTCTTTTCAAGTTACTAGTCAAAAAAAAAATTCAACAGGGAGGATGAAGGCTATCATATGCTTTCTTTAAGACATGTGCTTCTTCAACCACTGTACATGCGGCGAGAATAAAGCTCAGACAGACACAATCGACTAGCGGCACATTCAGGCACGTGCCCAAAATCGTTACAGAATGTATCATATCCACGTCTGATCGTCCAATCAGCAGTCATGGCCAATTAACCTGAAATGATCTGAAATCAATTGGAGCATCTTGACAAAGAACCCCTTATTGATGGGTATACAACACAAATGTGGTTGAAGTATTGTGATTCAAGATACTATTAAAACTGGAACCCTAAAGGTCAAGGTTTTCTTCTTCCTCAGACGAAGCCCTTGGACCTTCTACTTGAAGCTTCTACTAGAACTGGCTCCTTTAAGATTACTTTCCAAGAACATTGGCTAAAACTTGCATCCAACTGAATCTTGAATTATTTTGAAAAAGCAACAAAACATTTGCCCTCCTTGGTGCAAAATACATGAAATGTATTTCATTTATAGCATGAAATACATGAAATATTTATAGCATGAAATTGGTTTTCTTACCTTGGGTGTGCTTACAGTATTAGCAATCTTATTTACTGGCCTAAGCAAACAGTACCTCGCTGATTTCTACAGCCAAGTTGCTACTGTTGGAACGTCTTAAATATTTAGTTCTTCTTCTTCTTCTTCTTCTTCTTCATCATATGCTACATTAATCTCAGACTCACAGATGAAATTTTGCAAGTCAGCAAATGAATAATAATCATCGGCAATGATCTGCCTATGAATATTAATGACTGGATAGATTCCCACTCTATAACAATTCATTTCTTTAGTGATACATGCATTTCCAGAGGAATTTTAAAGTGTTTCATTTCAGTGTCACACTGGAATTATAAAAAATAAATAAATAAATAAAAAACACCTGAAGATTATACGATCTCTCATATTTAAAGCTTAATGCTACAAAGAAAAGGGCACGGAGAGAAACAGGACTGTATTTGATAATCTGATCTGTTATATGAGAAAGGCACACACACGTCCCGAACAAAAGATGACCTAACTGCTCGACCTGTTACATACGCTGTGTGTGTGTGTGTGCACCTGTTTGCGCATGTTTCTCTCTTAGCTCTTTGCTAAGGTAGCCTGTGCTAAAAAATGAACATATTTATTGCGATACTGTACAACACACTGCTCTTTGGCGACATGAGTTGTGGATGAGATGAGGTGAAAGAGCTAAACCTGTCATAATCCTTCCTTACAGTTTAAAAGGTCACTCGCTGCCATTAAGAAAAAGCCATTTTGTTCATTTATTTACTCTCTGCGGCAGACAGATAAAGAAACGGAACAATTAGGGAGCGGCGAGAGGGAGATTTTGAAAGGGCAAATGGTGGAGAGCTTAATATTTTATGAGGGATGATTGGCGCTCGCGGTGCGCGCACGCGTGTGTGTCAGGTGGCATATAAGCTACAGCACAGATGAACAGTCAGTGAATGTTCAATTTTAAGGAAACAGTTTGGGCGGGAAAAAAGCTAACAAAGTAAAAAACTCCTGTCAGAGTCCTTACAATAGTTTTTTTTATTTTTTTGGTTTGCTTGTGTTTGTACATTAAACTGTTTAATATGTGAGATTAAATTGTTACTATATTATCATCTCTTGCCACATGTACAGTACGTGAGCCTCCTATCTAAGCCTGAATGCTAGCATAAAAACAAACTTTGCTAAGGAAAAAAAAAAACAAGGTTTTCTAAAACTCTCCTATTGCTATTGTATTTTTAAGCTATGTGACATCCTTTGGTTTGTTAAAGATAAGTCAGGAATGACAAGCTACAGTAATTTAGCATACTTCATAAGCATACATTAATAAAGCATACTGAATGACTCAAGACATTGATGAGTTTTAAACTGAGCTACATTAGCAGATGAGCTACATTAGCTTTATAGCTGTGGTACAAAACTTAACTGTCTAAATGTCTGGATGGACGACATTTGGCGTAAGTGAGAAATTGTTGTGTTTTGTATATATTTGAGTATATTGTACTGTATATTAGCTAGCTATTTAGATTATTGGCGGCACGGTAGCTTAGCCGTACTCACTGTCGCCTTGCAACTCCAGGGTCTGGGTTCAATTCCCGCCTCTGGGTCTGTGTGCATTGGGTTTGCCTGTTCTCCAGATGCTTAGTTTCCTCTGGGTACTCCGGTTTCCTCCCACAGTCCTGCCGACATGCAGATTAGGCGTTCCCCAATTGCCCACAGTGCATGAATGCATGGGTGAATGTTGACCGGAGGAATAAATACAATGGTCACCATTGGCCTCCACGATCCCTAGTTGGACTACAGAGGTTCCTAGATGGATGGAGGCAGATTATTAGCTATACTTTTTTTTTTTTTTTTTTACCAGAGAAAAAAAAACTGTTATTTTCTATTTTAGTATCTAAGAACATGCTAACAGGTAGAGAAAACGGCAGCGTCAATCCTTTGACATCTGAGTCAAGCGTCGTCTTGTGAGAAACTGTTAGCTAGACAGCTAACCCAGATGTCACTTTTTATCTCATATCCAACAGGCGAGCTATAAACGAGGTGAGTGTGAGTAATGTGAGAAGAAATCCAGGTCAGTGCGTTAAGCAGAGAGCTGATCTTGCCATGTGTAAACTCGAATTCAGATGAAGTGCGTGAATGCCGAGGAGCAGGTAACGAGGCGCACGGTATCAATAATTCATGAGGGAAAAATGGCTGATTGTGGAAAAGGCAGATGAGTCTACTGTGTGATCTAATTACTGGAAAAAGAGAGAGACGGCAGAACGGTGAATGTCCTTGAGAGCATTTACTGACGCTTACTCTGCATTGTGAATCTGTCCAAGTCTCTCTCTCTCTCTCTCTCCCTCTCTCTCTCTCGATGTATAAATGTATATTTACACGTCAAGTCATTTACATATAAAATAAATACCTGGTCTTCTATTTATTCCTGAGACTTTGTTATGAACATTTAGATCAGGACACTTTATCCTGATCCAAATAAAAGACTGTGCGTGTGTGTGAAAATGTGTGTGTGAGGGACGGTATTAACGTGTTCTGCCCTTTGATACACCTGATCCCTTTTGTCCCTGCAGCACAATAGTTTCAGATCGCACTCGTATTCAGTGTAGGCAATTGAATTTGAACTAGCTCTGTGTTCTTTGCTTTTCAGCTCCAGACCTGGCCGACCTCCGAAAAGGACCCAGAGTGTGACGTCCCCCGAGAGTCCACACATCCTGCCCCACTCTGTCTCTGGACTCATGTCCTCAGGAATCATGTCTCACACAGGTAACACCAAATCTGACATGTTAACAAAAGACTTGTGCCCACAATTGGTAACATGATATATCCTAATATTCAATGACACATTGTTACTACCGCTGCATTCCAGTCAGGACGAGGATGCCGAGACAAGCAGAGGTTCTGGGCAACATTTGCACTTCCAGAGTCACGCTTAAAAGGTCTTCTCACTTTTAACAAATTTGAAGGCAGTATCCAAATGAGCAAAGGAAATTCAGTGCTGAATTCCAGTCACCTGTTGAGAGATTCTTGAAAATTGAAAAAAAAAGTGTATATATTGGTTTACAATATTACCACAACCACATTATACTATGATTTCATAAGGGGATTCCTTCGCAATGTTAAAAGCTTACAGCCAGTTTTTGTCCAAAATTGTGGGATGATGAACCCAATAAAGTACCTTAGAGGACTTTAGAAAACTTTTTAACAAATCGGACAATAATGCTGCCCAAAAATGCTATACTCCTGCAAGATATCCTAAAAAGTGATTATTGGCACAGGCTTACCAGATGGACCTGATGCCTCAGGTGGAGCTACTAATGATAAACCTAGTCATTTGTTTGCGATGTTCTGAAAGATCCTAAACCCCCTTTTGTAAAAACGTTGTGGGTGTTTGAGCAGGAACGCCAGTGGGTATGTGGTGGAAATACAACCTGAATGGACGCCACATGCATTTACAAAATTATTCACATCTCAGGGCAATTTAATTTTTTTTAAGAAGAAACCTGAAATTCCACACAAGCTTAAACAACCAAGAAGATTTAAAGCCTGACACAAGGACGGAAGCATAACTCGGAAACTCCGTTCATTAATGCGGTTTATACACATAAAATACCAACACTGTATATTTTATCTATACAGACAATCTGTTTAAATCTAAACTAAGAAACAGGTGCAATAAAATTTACTATAAACCATGACATAAAGTACAGTTAAAGTCATATGGAAAGTGATCAGGAACATAATCAGGTCAGACTTGACAGCTAGGCAATTATTATAGTATAAAAATGTAATATCAGCACACAACTAATGAACGCTCTCGGTGAGGGAAACCAAGATGGAGTCCAATTAAGACATTCCTTCATTTCCCTTTTCCCTGCGTTTCCCAAAGGCAGTCCTCGAGGACCAAGATGTTACACTTTCTGATCTCATGCTACAAGCATGCCTTGATTAAAAATCACCTACGCTTTGATAATTAAGTCGTTGAGTTAAATGAGGTGTTTTAGTACAGAAAACATTAAACTGCACACTAAGTGCTCTATCCCATGAATCTTAAGGGGGTCCTCAGGTTTTTTGTGTTTTTTTAACAATAAAGAAATTATTTTTGAATAAGATACTTTTCATTATGCATACTTTGTTTTTGAACTAGTTCAAGTCTAGCGAAGTAATGAGCAGAAATGTACAGTGTGTAAACCGCTACCTTTCCCTCCCGGCGGGTCTGTGAAGCTAAACACTCATCTGCTGCGACATCTGAGCTGCCCTTGCCTTTGTGTGTGTATGCGTGTGAGTGTGTGTGTGTGTGTGTGTGTGTGTGTATGTGTGTGAATATGCTCTTTTCCCGCCACTCCTCAAAGAGAGCCCTGGAAAGAGAGGCCCATACGTTTGTACTCGTTCAGAAAGAGCAGGTGAGAGATAGCGGGTGTGAGAAAGAGAGAGAGAGAGAGAGAGAGAGAGAGAGAGAGAAAGAGCGAAAGAAAGGTGTGTTGAGGGGGTGGGATCTCTAATGCAGGCAGCCTCAAGTTTTCTTTTATCTTCAACAGAGGTCACACTATCAATGTCAACTATGGAGATGGGAACTCAAAAGCCTCTGGGGGGACAGAGGGAGGGAAAAAGGAGAGAGAGGAAGATGGAAAGAGGACAGTTTTTTTTTTCTTTTGAGAGGCTCAAAGAGGGAGAAAGAAGAACGCTTTGATATCGTTCTCTCTACTGGCTGAATGGGGGCTTTGGCTTTCATGCTCTGATCTTGACATTTTGTGAAAGCATTTGGAGAGCGACTGAGAAAAACACACACACATACACACATACACACAAACGGTGTCTCCTTTTAACTTCCACATAAATTGTAGACAGTTTCAGTTTGTCTAAATGCCAGGTAGCTAAAAGTAGCAGGACTGAGTTTAGGCTAGTCTGAGTGTGTGAAATGCACTTCTCTGGAGTGTTTGGGAAAGTTTTCGCCAAATATAATTTTATCTGACAGGATCATATTTTCGTGATTATATTTGTCCTCTGCTAGTGCTGTTTATATGAGCGGAGTTCGAGTCTTAGAACCTTTATTTCTCTTTATAATCCCCTGCTACACTAATGCACTTATCACAGTGTTTCACTAGTGCTTGCCATTAAAGTAGAAAGTTTTCTCAGTACTCAAGAGACATGGTCAGTCTGCCTGGACGGTATGGGGGATGTGGCAGTAACTCCCAGCCGAGTTCCTGTAATCTGCAAGTGGTGTTGGTGAATGATTCTGTGTACACTTCAAACGGACAGATGCGTCTCTCCCGCAAGTTGGCGAGTTATCCGCTCGATGGATATACACAGGAACGACTTCAGTGGGCTCCGAGCCACTTCAGCCGGGATCGTCATAGATGTACGGCCTTCTTTAAAACTTTGTTTTTGAACTAGTTCAAGTCTAGCAGGAATAGTAATGAGCAGAAATGTACAATGCACCATTCAAACGTTTTACTGTGGCTTAGAGACACATCACTATACTGTGCTTGTGCTACAAATTTTCTGTAAATGTCAATCAGTGTTACGCCTTCATTCAATGCACAGTTTTTAGGGGTTTTACAGTAGGTCTGCTACTTCAGCAATTACATTACATTGCAAACAGAGCAACTTAAATTAGGAAACTGTCATGCACATTTAGTTAAACTCCACTCGTCACTTTCCTTGACTGTTCAGGAGGATTCCTGCCAGACTTTTTAAAATTTTAGTCAAACTTAGTCTTTATAGCAGATATAGCTAGTCTGTTAGTGTTTTATGGTTAAGCACAATACCAGCAAATGCAAAAACAAAAACATATGATGATGATTCAATGACTTGTCACATGTACCATACAGCAGAGTGAAAGGATTTTTGCGCATATCCCAGTAGCTGGGTAGAAAGCTGGGGTGAGAGCAGAGGGTCAGCCAGGGTACAAGCGCCCCTGAAGCAGATAATGTTAAGGGTCGTTGCTCAAACGCTCAACAGTGACAACTTAACGGTGTTGGGGTTGGAACCTTCAACCTTTCGATCAGTAACCCAGTAACCCGCAGCCTTAACCGATTGAGCTACTACTGTATGTTTTGCATGATGGTGTAACCAAACTACCACACACTGACCTCCAGCTAAATTTTAAGCAAAGTCGTATAAAAGCTACACTTAATTTCCCCTGCTTATACATTTTCATAATGTATAATGTAGGATAGTCATGAATTTTTAATTCAGTTTAATGGATTTATTTGAATTATTGAGACATACAGTACTATTAAACTTCAAACATTTCCAAACAAATATGAAACGTTTGAGGTTTAGCGAAACAGTGGAGTCTAACGTTAGCAATTAAAGAGAATCTCTCAAATAGCAGTATTAAATGTGCGCTTTAATGTAAATGTGAGTAATCATTTTTCTAATTTTGTTAGCAGGCTTGACCGTAAATGTAACCATAAACTGTAAATGCAAAACATAAACTCAGGTCTAGCATAAACTATTTATCATGGTTATTACTAGAGTTCTGTTTTGGAGAAGGATTGATTGAGGAAGTGTCTAGATACAAGAAAATAACAAACATATAAGTATATTTTCTTGTCCACAGTATACATATTTAGCATACATACAGTATGTCAGTGGTTCTCTCAGACAGGGTAGCAACTCTAAGCAGCTTGGTTTTGTCATGTTTGTTTCATAAATTTGGTGTTGGAATGAGACTAGAACAAGGCACTGACATGATACTAATCTGGGCCTAATTGAATTATGGCATAAGACTGACAACTCACATAAACGCACACACATTCACACAGTCAGAGTGGTTCAACAGAGACAGATGCCTAATACTCTAATACTGTGCACGGTAATTAAGAGTGTGCGATATGGGGCATGCTGCTCTGGTTCTGCTCACACGGAACCTGAATATTGCAATATATCATATAACTGATTATCCTCACACACCCAATCATTCTTAACGTCACTGGCATAATATCTGTTCTCAGAGCAGACTGTGAATTCTTGGAGGGCCAGTCATTTGACAGCGCAAGTAGATATTAATAGACTAGTCACTTTGGCATTTTAATTTGATATTGTCCACTTCTCCTGTCACTCAGCTCAGTGGAAGTGTCTTTCTCCTCATTATGTCAAACACTGACAGTATATAAAAAAACGCATTTCTTTTTGACATAAAGTGGATGATTGAGCTCACTCACTCATCTTCTATACCGCGTCATCCCGTGTTCAGGGTCGCGGGGCCTGGAGCCTATCTATCCCAGGAGGCTTAGGGCATGAGGCAGGGTACACCCTGGACAGGGTGCCAATCCATCACAGGGCACACACACACACACACACACATACACACACAATCACAAACTACGGGCAATTCAGGAATGCCAATTAGCCTAACCTGCATATCTTGGGACTGTGGGAGGAAACCGGAGTCCCCAGAGGAAACCCACCAAGCACGGGGAGAACATGCAAACTCCATGCTCACAGAGACAGGAATCGAGCCTGGCCGGGAATCGAACCCGGACCCTGGCGGTGCAAGTTTTATAATAAAGAATGAAGGGAAATCTTGTGATAAGGTTAATTAAAAAAAAACACATTTGAAAAATCTAAAACGTCTTTACACAAGGAATGTTTTTTTTTCTTTCAGTTTTGGATGGATGTGACCTTTATGACAGAGTAGAGTTTTTTTTACAAACTCTGTTAATTGTAAAGATAGCTTCAGAAAGCATTACACAAAGAAATTTAAATAAACGCAAAAAGTGTACAATTGTAAAAATTTGTCATTTTTTAAGAATAAATGATTTCGGATAATGTTATGGACATGACATTTTCATGTTATAGATGTGACGTGATGAAAACTACAAAGAATGTATTTGAACTTGAAAAGCAACATATGAAAAATAGTAAAATGTACTTTCTCTTTCATCTTTTTTTCTGTCTCTGTCTCTCTCTCTTTCTTTTTCTCTCTGTCGTTCTCTTTCACTGTGTGTTACAGGTCTGACAGCTGCTACTTTAGCTGAGGCCATGAAGAAGAAGATTAAGCTGGAGGTTTTGAACAGTTACCACGCTGCTAACAACCACGGCGCAGACCATGAGAACGGAGACGTCAACTCAGGCATGGGTGAGTCTCCCAGAACTTTTCCAGACACATCCACAAATTTCAGTTTTATATGTGTAAACATTCCGCAAGTGTTATTTTTGAGCATAAACTAAATCTGATCAAACTAAATCAGTCAGTGGTGCTTCAACCGTTATTTCTCAAAATACTCAATGTTTAAATAGTCCCGAATACATTCCTGAATTCCTTATTATTATTATTGTTCCCTTTTTATTAAGATCCCATAAGATATCCTGCCGTTAACCCCTGACTCATGGCTAAATAAGGGCCAAAAGAATTTTGTATCATCCCCATTTTATCCTGCCTCGGCTTAAAAAAGGAAATATAACAGCCCTGTTTAGCAGCTAAATATAACATCCTTTATCAAAAAACGCAGCTTCCTTTCAGCCTGATCCTTTAAACAGATGTCATAGCTATATGGAAAAACAAAACAGTTTTAAAAATGGAACGAAGTCTTCTAAGGAACCACTATTACTATGGAGATTCATGCATCTCTTTGGAGTCTATTATAGTGTTCAATTACCTCGGAGAGAAAAAAGAGATGGATCTAGGAGACATTTTGAAACGTCCCTTATTTTATGATTGGTAAGCAGATTTAAGGAAGAAAATGCTCAGGAAATGAGGTCATAATCTTTAGCCGAAGAATGAATAGAAGAACGGGGCCAAGATGTCACAGCGAGAAGGATAAGTGTGAATAAGATTAGCCAGGTTTTACCTATAGATGCTAATGAGGATGGCGCTTTTTATCTTCGGCAGTTTAAAGTGAGGGTAACCTTGAGTGCCGAGTCCTCGCCCAGAGTACTAATAGAGAAAAGAGACGTGTATAAGAGGGATGAGTGGGACAGAATAGCAATTTCTTCCTTCCTCTGTCTTTGTTTCCTTCTTCTTGTTGTACTTGAGTTTCATCTTATTTCTATAGAATTGCTTAGACAGAGTTGCATAAACGTATGTGGGACAGAAAAAGTATGTATTTTACATGAAGGTTGAGAATAGATGTATTTCGTCCTTGTTTAATCATCAGTGTCAGATTCTCATGATGATGGATAGCTTTTGATGATTTACATGATGATAAACCTTTTAAATCAAAGTAAGCAATACGGTAACATCTCGTTAACATGCCTCCTGATTTCTATGTTTTTCTATTAAAGAGCAAGCTGACAAATCTGTTCACCGAAATGAAACTGATGCAGCTCATGCTAATGCTAGCTAGCAAGTCAGATAAGCAGTCTTCCTGGTCCTGCTGTGTTAGCTTTCTAAACCTGCTAGATTTAGCACTTACTGATTAAGGAATACAAATGACTGTTAATTATAAGTTAGCTTACCTCTGTAAAATTTTCATCATGAATGTTGAGACGTTGTGAGGCAAGTGTCTTTGCAAGCATTGCTAATAACTGTAAGGTTTAAAGAAACAGGCAAAAAATGAAACACGCAAAAATATGAGTCGTTGCTAAACAGCCCAGGCCTTTCAGAAACTCAAAACAAAATGGTTCACAGTAAAAAAAAAATTTTTTAAGTGAATAATGATTGTTAGGATTGCTTTTCTTTGGAACATGATAACGTAAACAATGCCTGCTAGCATCTATACATTACTAGCCATGCTAGTAATGCTAAATAAATACTCTTAGAATACACTGAAATCCTGTTTATGATTGAATAATGAATAGAGTTTCCTAAGCCAATGGACTGTAAAAGGACATTTAGGTGAAAGTCATTGATTGAGTGCCTATGTGTGTGTGTGTGTTTATACAGAACCAGTCAAAAGTCTGGACACACCTTTGTATTTAATGATATTTCTTTATTTTTATTGTTTTCAACATTGTAATACATTGAAATTATGACAACAAATAATAAATTATTTATTTAACAAAAAATTGTTAAATAACCCAGAATATGTTTTATATATATACTTTTATATAAGTCAAAGTAGACACCTTTTGCTTTGATGACAGATTTGCCCACTCTTGGCATTCAGCCTCATGACTTAGTCACCTGGAACGCTTTTCCAACAATTTTGAAGGATTCCCAAAGGTGTTGAGTACTTGTTGGCAGCATTTCCTTCACTCAACTGAATCTAGCTTGGGTGATTGTGGAGGCCAGATCATCTGTTGCAGCACTCCATCACTTTCCTTCTTGGACAAATAGCTCTTAAATAACCTAGAGGTGTGTTTGGGATCGTTGTCCTGTTGGAAAATACATGATGGTCCCACTAAGTGCAAAGCAGATGGGATGGCATGTTGCAGCACGATGCTGTGCCTTCAATTTTACCTAAGTCACCAACAGCGTCACCAGCAAAGCATCCCCACATCATCACACCTCCTCCTCCATGCTTCACAGTGGCAACCACACATTCAGGAACATCCTGTTCCTCCTCTCTACATCTAAGAAAGACTGGGTTTTAGAACCAAAAATCTCTAACTTCTGACTTATCAGATCAAAGCACAGTTTTTTCACTGATCTAATGCCCTTTGCTTGTGGTTCTTGGTCCAAGCAAATCTCTTCTGCTTGTTGTTCTTCAGAAGTATGAAATATATCTACCATTTGATCTCCAAAAAGCATGTGTATGTGCTATAATCTGAGGTGCTGTAAATAGATGGTTTCTGAGGCTGATCACTCTAATAAACTTATCCTCTACAGCAGAGGTAGCTCTTGGTCTTCCTTTAAAGGGAAGGTCTTCATGAGAGCCAGTATAATTTCCGATTTCGTATTGATTGACCTTCATTTCCTAAAGTAACAATGAAATGTATTTTCTCTTTGCTTAACTGAGTGTTTCTTGCCATAATATGGATTTGTACAGTAGTTGTAGTAGGGACTTTTAGGGATATTGACTCTGTACCCACCCTTCCTCTGCGCAAGAGAATTGATGGTCTAAAGCAAAGAAATGTCACAAATTAACTCAACAAGGCAAACCATTCCTGTGAACTAGCTTGTGAATCAGCAGAGAGAATGCCATGAGTGTGCGAGTTGCCACCAAAGCTGTATATTGTGGATTGTTGTCCTGAGTTTAACACTTTTTTGTGTCCTACAGCATTCCATACATACATTCTTTCATAGTATTCATGTCTTTATATTAATGTACAATGTTGAAAGTAATTAAAATAAAGAAAAACAACTGAAGGAGAATGTGTGTCCAAACCTTTGACTGGTGGTGTATATATATATATATATATATATATTTATATTACTAGGGTTATGGATAAGATAAGAATATGACCTGTCCTGGAAACACTGGGCTCAAGGCAGGAATACACCCTGGAAAGGACGCTATGCACACATATTTGCATTCTCACAATGTAGCATAGCCAACTGCCATGCTTTTTAGTTGACAGGATACTGGCGACCCTTGATGAAACCTGTGCAATTAATCATATCAAATCAGGAACCCTGGAACAAAAGTTATATTGTTCATAGTTTGAACACCATTGTTAATTGCACAAATGCACCCTTAATTATTTACTTGCATTAAGTAACATAACGAGTGATGGACTGTTTTATGATACATCCTGTACTTGCGATAAATGACTTCACAGTGGAACTTTGGCAGTGCTCCAGATATGATTGGTGCCCTGTTTTTAGCAGCCGTGATTGCCAGGATGTGAGCTCATCTTTGGTTAAATAGAGATCCCTTGAACAGCTGTGCCCTCTGAGCAGGAAGTGGAAGGCTCTGGACACTTTCAAGCTGTCCCGTCACATAGGAATGTAGAAAAGAAGTGTCCTTCTTACCCGATTGTGAAAGATGCTAAACAGACAGCTGGGTTTCAACAATGATAACTGCACCAAGTTGGACTGATGTACTGAAGGAAAAACAGTGATAAGCTTAACACTTAGTGTTTATTTTTTGGCAGCGCTTTTATCCAAAGCGACCTGCAAGTGAAAAAGCCATCTATCATCTGTCAGGGTTTAAGCCTGACTCTTTGGTGGTCTTAATTCTTAGATATTCAAAACAGTCAATTCTAAAGTGTTTATGCCTGTTCTGTACCCTTGATGAAGTGTCCCTCTCTGTCGGGGTTAAAAAGTAATAGCTATTTGGAATGGATTTCAGCCCTATTTTTTTAAAGACAATGTCTACTCATGCACGATTCCCAATACTCTACTTTGCCAACTAGTGCAAAGGTTCATTTATCCATTTACCTGTCTAATATATTATTAGCAGTGGCAGCAATGGCACCAAGAGAAGATCAGACTAACCATTCTCCAGCAACAAATTCCAGCTGCTCCAAGGGGATCTCCACATTTTCCCAAGCCAATTATTCTGTATAGTCCCTATAGCAGTTCCTAGGTCTCCCTCGAGGTCTCCATTAAGTGGAACATGCCTGAATGAGCTCTATCAGGAGCCAAGCAAGGGGCATTCTTAAGAGCTCCTTGAATCGCCTGAGCAGGTTCCACTTGATTCAAAGGAACGGAGATGCTTTCCTGAATGGCTGAGCTTCTCAACCTTTTACAGAGAGCAAGTCCAACCACAGTGTTAAGGCAAACTATGTCCTTAATACCCATGACATTGGACTATAAATGAGGATAGAGATTTAAGAATTATTAAAATGTATCAACTGATTACACCACAAAGAATATCAGGAGCAAAATGTTTTTACTGTAATCCCTTCAGTAATAGTTATCCATACAGATTTGTAACATATGTTGTTTTTCAGGACGTTGGTTTGGAATAAACCTAGACACGACTACACTGAGTGCACCCTCTTTAAAGTCCAGAGGTAGGCTTCACTTATTTAGGCTTAAATGCAAAATTGATGTCAGTGTTCACCATGGGAATTCAATGCATTGTGAGTCAGATTTTAAGGAGTTCATTTCAAAACTTTATCAATAACATGTATACCACAACTTTTAAACCAAGCACCCACCAATAGTTTATTAGAAAATCAAGGGTAGATAATGTGGACTCATGTAGCTTTAAAATAATGCCTTAATTCTGGAGGTACATTTGAGTTCTGAATACCTACAGTACTGTGCAAAAGTTTTGAGCCACCCTTCATTTCTTTATATTTTGCTTCAAAAGAGCCAGACTTGCTTGCATTTAATGTAGTCTTGAGGAATAGTTCTCCAGGCAACCATACCAGTTTCAGACGAATGTTTTTTTTTTTCTTAAGCACACACAGCAACCTATGGATCTTTCAAGCATAAAAAAACATCTAACTTAAGTCATGATCCAGTGAGAAACATGTGAAAAACATGATGACAGATGATAAGGCCGGTGATTAGTGTACTGGTGATGCTGAATGCTGAGTGGTTGGAACAGACGAGGGGGGAAATGAGGTTGCTGTTGACGTTGTTATCAATTTTTAAATTGTACAGTATCTATATAGAAATAAATATATTTCTATACTTAATCCTCACTACACACACCTCACTTAACTCTGAATACAGTGACTCTGAAGATCTTACAACCTTTATCCGCTGCTGAAGAGCCATAACTGCTAAAATACAAGTGCTGACTATCAATGGCCTAGCTATTAACTGTTCTTGTTCTGGACTTGAAAGGATTAAGGACCAAAACTGTGGTCTCTTTGAGGCAAACTTTGAAAAATACCCTACAACAGAGGGCTTCTATATTAGGAGAAGGTGCAACACGAAGCTAAATCCATTAACCATCCAGCGAGCCCTTGAAGTGTACATGAAGACTGTGCATGTAGGTGTATACTGTAGAGGATCTAGGTTGCGTTTAGAGGAGAAGAATGAACAAGAGTTAGTGAGGAGCATATAAAAGACAGTAAAGTTGCGAGAAGAAAAGGGAAGGGAAGAGCAAAGGAGGCAAGGAGTTGAGTTGATCTGGATTGAGGTGTGAGGTCTCCAGGGCTTCAACTCTTCACACACACACACACACACACACACACACACACACACACACTCATTAGTGTGTTCCCTCTCACGGGCTTCAGGTGACAGATAAGCGTAACGTTCCTCAAAATTTATAATGGGATTTGATGGAGGGAGAAATAGGATTCCTACAGGACGCAGGGATAATGGGGAAAATCAGCTGATAATAGATGAACGCTTAATGAAGTTGAACAGCCTGGGCGCTCCCCAAACCCCACTTCTTCTCATTCTCTATTAAATCCTGTACGAGCAGCTGAGAATCAGCAGAAAAGTGGAGTGCTTGTGATGAGGATGCTCTCAGAGGAGTGCGAGGCGTAGGACGTAGATAACCTCTGAACTGAACTGTGCTTTACGGTTAAATCGTAATATTTTATGGGCAAAAGTAGTTAGAGAAGTTTACCTCGGATCGGAGATAGCGCTTACAGCGTGGTATATGTAGTGAAGTTTGCTGAAGTTTTTGGGCTTGGACAGCAAGGTCAAAACAGATCGGGTTGAAATGGGTATTCTCCCTTCTCAGAAACTTCAGATCAAATACTACTACTACTACTAATAATAATAATCATCATCATCATCATGCAGCATGGTGGCATAGTGGTTAGCCTCCAGGACTGAGAGTTCGATTTCCTCCTCAGGTCTGTGTGGACGGATTTTACATGTTCTCTCCATGCTTTGTGGGTTTCTTCTGGGTTCTGCGGTTTCCTCCAACATTCCAAAGACATGCAGGTTAGGCTAATTAGTGTTTCCAGATTCCCTTTAGTGTGTTTGTTTAGAGTATGTGCTTGTGCTTTGCGATGGATTAGCACCCCATCCAAGGTGTCCCTTGTCCCCGGGGATAGGCTTCAGGCTTTCAGCGACCCTGTACAGGATAAAGAGAATAAGTCAGTGAAAAAGTAATAATAATAACAATCATCATCATCATCATTCTAATCATAATTCCATTATTTGATTCAAAGCATCAAACGCTGCAATACATTTGGGTTCACACAATTAAAAGTATGTAATCTAGTATCCACTTCTGTTTAGACAAAAATAGAATGATATCTTGGTTAGCTTGTCATTTCAAGGCATCCCATGCAGAGCCCTACAACAGACCATGAAACCCTTTTCAAAACTAACCTTCTACAACCTACTGTAGGAATGAACCCTAATGATAAGTGAAAGAAAAGAAAGAGATTTTTTTATACGAGTCACAAGGTTTCTTGTTTAGATTATGCAATCTAAACAAATCTCCTTTTTTTGCAAAACTCTTTTGTCGAAAATGGTTTATTTTTTTAAAAAACAAACAGCAAGTGCACTCAGATACATTTATTTTCAATAAACATATTTTTCATAGAAGACAAACAGGTTCCCATCGACCATATGGGTGAGTGTGTTAATAATCTGAATATAGACTCGCTGTTCTCCGCATTAGCCCGTGTAGGTCTGAGGCTGTCATGATGAATCTGAGGCACACGAACAAGCTGACCTTTAACGAAAAGGTCCGTGCCAAGAGAGTGCCTCAATGTGCAAAGACACTAATACACTGTGTGAATGGCTGGTTATAATTAGAGCAGCAATATGATGATGATTTGTGTGTGTGTGTGTGTGTGTGTGTGTGTGCGTGTGTGGGTGGTTGGGAATGTATGTCCCTGTATTAGAGGAAATGTGTGTGTTTAGACACTTTCTAAGCAAACTATTAAAGCAGGAAGGACAGCGATACACTATCAATTGGAAACTGGTGAGTGTTTCCCCGAATCGCAGGCCAAAAAAAATAAGATTTTTTTTTTCATGACAGTATAAAGCAGGTAATGCACCCAAACACTAAATATGATAGAGCATATTGTATAATGTGCATCTATTGATTGGCACTTGAGAAAAAGTGCTTACTGACCCTTATATACATCACTAAAGTGTATGGTTTAGGTACCAGTAGCCGGTCAGTGTATTAGTGATGTACAGTATGTCCAGGTCTGTAAGCACTTGTGTTAAAGTGCAAACACACAAGTTGACAAAATTGTAATGAGGACAGGCTGTGTGTGTGTGTGTGCAAGGATGCACACGGCAGATGCCTGATGCTCATTGTAAACATGAGTAATCAGGAACAGCTGCTCAGCTACGCCGACTCTCGATGACTGTGTGTGGCAACTTCAAAGGGGAGAGCGAGCGAGAGAGCGAGCGAGAGAAAGAGAGAGAGAGAGAGAGGGAGAGAGAGTTTTAGGGTACGTTGTTTAGCCCAAACAAACAGAAATAATATGAGACAGAAGCCCTTTATCACACTGACATTTTTATTTCTACCTAAACAAATGTTTTCTAAATCTGTAATACAGTATTTATAATCTATACCCATGTAAATGAAAGTGCATTGCATTCTAAATATGAATGGAAGATATCAAAATCATCCCCCCTCCAAAAAAAGTTCAGAGATTAAATTTCGAACACAACAAGCTTATTAGGTGTCATTTCAGTGTCACGTCCTTATTTGGTCATGGCTCCGCCCCTATTCTGTTCTTTGCAATAATATCATAAAGACGATTGTTTGTTTTTAGTCGCTTCTCCTTAATAAACCTTTAACCTCTTAACACAATTGTAAGAGGCAGCTGGTTAACTCGTTTTTCCATTAATTTTTTTGCGTAACAGTCAAAAGTTTGGATACAAGTTTGGATTTATTTTTTACATTCTAGAGCAATACTGGATTTTTTCAAAACTATGGACTAACACATATGGAATTAGGTAATTAAGTAACAACAACAGTTAGTTGTTATTTTGAGACATGAAGGTCAGCTGTTCTGGAACAGTTCTTGCAAGAACAGTATTGTGTCAAGTGCATTTGCAAAACCCTTCAAGCACCATGATGAAACTGTCTCTCATGAAGACTATCCCCGGGAAGCAAGACCAAAACTTGCCTCTGCTGCAGAGAAGTTCATTTAGAGTCACCAGCCTCAGAAATCACCAATTAACAACCAGCACCTCAGATTAGAGCCGTTATTAAAGATTTACAGAGCTTGAGTAGAAGTTACATCTCAATATCAACTGTTCAAATGAGATTATTACATATTTTGGATGTCTTCAGCATTGTTTTACAGTATAGAAAGAAATTTAAATCAAGAACGACCATGGAATTAGAAGGTGTGTTTTGATTGGTAGTGTGTATGTGTGTGTGTGTGTGTGTGTGTGTGTGTGTGTGTGTGTGTGATCATTTTAATAATGCATATTGAATACATCCTGGGTTGACCTTTCCCTGTATTGACTGTATACCCTTGTGTTACAGTTTAACGCCTGCCCTTAGTTTTCCATTATTATTAAATTTCACTAAACTGTTTTTTCACAGTTTTTTGCCAGTACAGGTAAATGTGTTAAAATTCTTGATGTGTAATGATCACACCTATGCTACATAAATAACACTATTTATTAAAACTTCCTTAAGAAAAAGACACCTTAAGAAAAAATCTTGAGTTGTTCTCTCTGATGTTCACTCTAATAAAAAAGAGTAAATTTGAGTTTTTCATATCACAAAATCTCTTTTTTTCTGAATTTTGTGGTATCTCTTTGTTTTTTTTCCCCCAGTTTTTTGATTCCTTGCTTTTTTTTTTTTTTTTTGCACAGGATGTTCATAGAACTACAAGAGTAAGAAATCCAAAACCAGCTCATGAAGTGATATTTTTGAACTTCCCATGGTCCATAATGTGGCATTGTTGCCCCAAGAGCCTGTTAAGATACAAGGCGAAAAAATGAAAGTTTGTTCAGTCAAAGTGGATTTATTTTTATCCACTCCCAGGGTTTAAAAGGAAACGAGAGCCGATTTGATTGTATATCACAGCACCACATCTCACCACACCTCTTATTAATTTATTTATTTTTGTCTTTGACTCTACAGGGGGCAAACACTTTAATTGTTATTTGCTTCCTAGATGTATTCTGTAAGCCTCAGTTATAAAGCTCTGCACAGAACTTTAACTTTTAACCGGACGAAGAACTGTCTTTAATACTTCAATAAAGAACAATAAAAAACAATAATATGTATATAATTTAATTAATTTATTCATTTATTTTTTGGGAAATCACGTAAGTTAAGAAAAAGTTACATTGAAATTTTTAATTTCCAAGTACTTCAATTAGTGCCTATAAATGTTGCTACCAGTGGAGCTTTGAGGGTTCTAGCTTTGGTTCTTGCTAGGGACAAACTGAAGAACCCATTAAAGTTCTAGATCTAACTTTGCTTTTATTGTTGAGACCGATATTTGTTTCCTGAGATACAGCTTATACTGTATAAATGTACCCTTTTACACAACACATTAATACTTTAATAAGTTTTAAAGATACTTACTTATAGTAAAGATACTTTCTTAAGTTACTTACCGCACAATAGATGTAAACAAATGATAAGAATTAGCTTGACAGGTACACACCATATACTGTATATCAGACATTTTGTGGAATACCATCATTTTACTGACATGAAATTCAGCTCTATTCTGTCTGCTTCACTGTCCCTCACAACCAAACCTCCTAAATAACACAAATAACCAGAGTTACACAACCGCCTTTGTTATTTTCTTTACTTTTGTCCATGCTTCCTTCGCTCCATGTAGCGTGATTATTTCCATAAGGCTAACTCGACATTAAACACACCAAGCCATCATTAATTGCAGCTTAGGGGGAAAAACACACAACACAGGGCTCCTGGTTTTCCATAAATCCCTGCGCTTTACTGTGGGGGACGTGGAAATGACTCTGGTGTGCGTCCGACCACTACAAAGCCCCCTTTACTAAACTCTCAGACTAAACACCTTCCCAACAGGCACTTACAGGCAGACACACCTTCGTCTGGGAAGTCCGTGCGTGTGTTTCTAAGGCTCGTCAGGCTGGGACAGGCTTCCAGCTTCTTTTTAAGGGGTATTAGTAGCAAACCTTGAGGATTTGCTCTGCTGCTTGTGTTGAATAGACATGTGGGAAGTCAGGATGATGACAGCGTGTCTGAAGGGCAGCTAATGTGCGCTTGCCGTGTTTGTATTGTTTCGTCGTTTTAACTTTTGTGGCGCGTACTGTTTGCTGTCTGTCTGTTTTCCTCTCCCTCATGCAGGATGGAAGTCATTAAGTTGCGATCACATCTTATCACCCGCTTACACATGCCCTAATCACCAGGTTGTCTTCTCTCTGAAGGCTGTGGATTTTCATGTGGAAGAAGGTTTTTTTTTTTTTTTTAATTTACTGGCAGGAGGAAAATGACATGTGGTGGTATTTTTATGAGAAGTCACTGGTGGCCGCGTACAATCTGCTGCACCAGCTATGCCTTCATGATATCCTCCAGCGTAATGAACAATGGCATGCGAATGCGCACAAAGATGTTTGCTTCTAGGCTTAGCTTCTGTTGTGAAATTTAAAAGATCAAACCGAAGCAGGCGGAGAAATGTATTGTTTCAAGCAGTTTTAAATCCTAAGAATATTACCGTTCTAGAAATTGCTACTATTCATAAATATGGATTAATTTACTTGGTGAAAATGCCTAAATACTTTAGACGAACCAAAAAACTAGCCAGCTAGTTTTTTAAGTGCTTGTAAACTAGTTTTCAAGTGTAAAATCGATGCGTTTTTTATCACAACACAATAGGGTTTTATTTTCCTCCTGGACTTTTTCCATTTTTCCACGACCCTCCAAGCAGTGACCCAGAGCCTCAACCACCTGATCTACCACGGCGTCACAATTGAAAAAACAAAGCAAAAAACATAAACAATAGCACAAGAAACTATAAGAAAGTTCACAACAAGACTGAGGAACACCAGGGTAGAAATAGGTGAATACAATTGGCAAAGAAACCAGTGAAAAGCATAGTGATAAGCAAAACCCTTGTGATGGGCCTCCGAGTGGCGCGGTGGTAAAGTGCTCACCCTATCATCCGGAGATTGCGAGTTTGATTCCCGGGTGATGCTGTAACCTCTCGCAGCTGTTTGGCCGAGCTCCCTCAGAGGGGAGGGATGAGAGGTACTTAGTGCTCCCGCATAAATTACGGCTCTACAGCCAATCAGGGGCGTCTGTGAGCTCGTGCAAGCGGAAGGAGCGGATAGCGCTGTCCTCCGAGTGTGTTACTCCGCCCCCAATGGTGCATGGGCGAGCAGTTCGAAAAGATGCGGTCGGCTGGCATCACGTGGCTTGGAGGAAACACGTGATAGTCTTCGGCCCTCCCGACTGAGTGGTAGTAGTAGCCTTAATGTGGGAGCCCCCTAGTGACTGGGAGAAATTAGACACGACTAAATTAGGGAGAAAAAGAAAAAGGTGCAGCTTAACCGTAGTTTAGTTCACTTACTTTGGGTGAAAGTTACAACGTACAACATTTCCTTCTAATAATTTGCATATTTAGCCTGTTTAGTGACATCACTAGTTTACAACCCCAACTCCAGATCCAAAAATCTCAGAATAAATCTCATAAATGTAATAAATATCAAATCGTCCATGAAAGTGGTATGTGAAAATCTGTTTTTCCTTTCAGGCCCTAGGACTGCCTGCACGCACACTAAGTGCCGTTACAAAATCTATCCACAGACCTTACAATTCAACTTGGCAGCAACCGAATTTTATTCATTGTGCTTTATTTCCTCCTGTTTGATTTCCCTCCAGGTGTTTTTGTTTTCATTGTTTTACGCGCACTGTTATTGCGACAGTTTGTGCCCTAATCAGCTCCAAGATCCCTTTTGTGTTTGGATTTAGCCAGCCGTGCTCAGCCTGGCTCCGGCCCAGCTCTGTCATTAGACTTCCTTTGTTTTCTTTCCTCGCTGTCCCGTTTGTTTTGCTTCTCCCTCTCGTTTTTTTTTTTTTTCCTCCTCATATTCGACACTAAATATTTATACAAATCGCAACTTCCTGTCGAAATCATTTACGATCCTATAATAGCTCCAGCGTTGGGTTGCACAATGGGAGCCATCGCGGTCGAGGCGTGGGTGTCTCTGATTTCTAAACTCTCGGGGCTCTTTTGTTTTAGGTAAATAGAGATTGAACGCTCCTCGCCTAGCATCATTGGGTGCCATGTGTTGCAGAAAACAGGGTCTTTAGACATTAGAAGGCTGCAATGTCATTCACTTTGCAGCTGTAGCTGAGACTCTGAGGCCCCTGGAGATGTCGGGGGGAACTGCATGAGTGTGTGTGTGTGTGGTGTGTGTGTGTGCATGCATTTGGCCTTGTTCCAGAGGTGACTTTCTGGAAGACAGGAGGGGTTTAGTATTCCCCAGTCACTTGGTGCTGAGTTTAAATGTGTTCGTTTCTGTTGTCTGACACCTAGAAAGATTCAATTTAATCCAATTCGGTTTTATTTGTAAGGTGTCTTTAATAATGGTCATTAATGCAAAGCAGCTTTGCAGAATAAAAAATTTACATATTTACAAATTTAATTTGTCCCTGACGCCTGGGACGGGGCCATCAATCACATGATCAACTTAATCTTTTATGCTTTTCCTGCATACTTAATGCTTTAGAGCAAATATTTTGTACTTATACTATGAAGCCCTGTGACCAAAAAGCAACTCAATATGTTTGAGATCG
>JAOVVA010000028.1:10522293-10552232 GCA_028565275.1 Leiocassis micropogon | reverse complement strand
GGAAAAGTAAAACTGTTTTAAAACGAAATGTATTGCTACACATTATAGATTGATATATATGATAATATTATTAATATTATATTAATATAATATACATCATACTATTTTTCTTTTATGAAGTCTTTTTTTGATGACTGTGTATATATATATATATATATATATATTCTTTGGTATGTTAGGTTTCACAGATAAGGTTTCACAGTTAAAATCCTTAGCAGAAAAAAAATTATATTAATTAAAAAAAAAAATAATAATAGTTGGTACAGAATTATCTAATATCACATTTCCGATTGGCGTATACTCCTCAAATCAGGTCTGGAATCTAAAACATAATGGCAATATTGTGACTACTTGCTTTCGTTTCTTTTTAAATTCTCTCTAGATGTTTGAAACCTTGCTTATGTGATAGAAAACCAATGTTTTGTTTGTGAATATGCTTCTGTTTTATGTATTTGTAGATAAAGTGTAAAATGCAGTTCTTTCTTTTCACCCATTAAAAAAAAAAAAAAAAAACTAAGGGGGTGTAAACTTCTGCATTCAATAATACGTAATGCGCTAACGGCTGTAAAGTTGATCGAGGGCCACAATTGTGCACTTGAGCCTCACATACTTATCTATATTCTTCTCCTGATTATTCCGGCATTGTCTATAGAGCGCCGCAGCAGCCGTATGAAGAGCAGACCTGTGAACGATCCCCTGATGTGCTTTAATGTAAATTAAAATTCAGTGTGTTTTCTCTTCGCTCATGCATGGGGTCTCAGAACGTGTGTTCTGAGAACAAAGAAAATCAATGTGCTCGCTCACATTTCTATGAAAATAATCCATTAGGGTGGGAAAGAGAAGGCAGCGGGGCTAAATTAGTTAGCGATTTGCGAAGCGTGAATTAATGAACAAGCTTTTTTCCCCCCCTTCCACCTCCCGCTCTTTCCTCCTCCTTTTTTTTTTTTTTTCCCCAGCTCTCCTGGAGGTGTAATTTTCTGTAATAACCTCCCAGAACCCTTGTTTGGTTTCTGCATTTGAAGGCTTTCATTAGCTTAATGAGGACTTTTGCAAGGGCGAGTAGTCAGCACAAATTTCTCATCGCGCCACGATACCTCCGGATCAGCTATGCTGCTGTGTGTGCTAGCAGTGGCAGTAAGCGGGCAGGACAGGCTTGTACTGTAAGTTTACGAGTTAGGAGAAGCTCCTACGGTTCGCTTTTGCGAGTTGAGAAATGGCCGGCACCGTGCGCAAGACGCTCGAGCAGCAATATCATTTAGCGGAGACGTCGCTAAAAGAGGAGCGCTAATAAAAGTCACGCCAGAATAAGGTGTAAACGATGATGAGACGGGCTGCAGTGCATTAGATTAATGAGAATCGGCATTGCTCTGTCTGTTTCTCTCTCAGTCTCTCTCTCTCTCTCTCTCTGAGTGAGATGAACGTTCTGTGATAAACAGACACTCGTCAGGCATGACTGGCTGACGAGCTGAAGCAGGTAATTGAGAAGCTGTTTCATTTGTAACCAATATCCACGATCTGCTCATCATACCTAGACCCGACGCTCTAGAAGAGCCGAGGTGTAACGAGCTGTAGCGAATAACGACAGCAAATATTAGCACGTAATTTGTTTTGATCACAAATAATTTGCACGTCTGCACCATGAACGTCTGACCGAGCGGCGCACGCATTTTAAAGATAGTGAAGCGTTTTAAGATGTCCAAAAGGGACAACTGGTCACCCTTTCAGATATATAAAAACCTGTAGTGGGAGTCCGTGTAGAACCTTTAATAGAACTGTGAAGAAGTGAAGAAGACTTTTTCTTTGCGTATGATCATGTTGGTTTTAAACTGGTCTATGCTTAAAGACAGTTTCAAGTCATGAAAAGTTACGAAGGTTAACTTTAGGTTAGGATTGGAATAAGGTTAACAGCTACATGGCTTAGTGGTTAGCAGTGTCGCCGTTCACCTCCAGGGTCCGGGTTCGATTTCCGCCTCTGTGTGCACAGAGTTTGCATGTTCTCCCCGTGCTTAGAGGGTTTCCTCCGGTTTCCTCCCACAGTCCAAAGACATGCAGGTTAGGCTGATTGGTGTTCCCAAATTGTCTGTATTGTGTCTGCCGTGCAATGGATTGGCACCCCGTCCAGTGTGTACCCACTCCTGTAAGTTTAACTCTCCTGAATGAATTTATGCATACTAAATTGAGGTCCTGCATGTGCAAAATCTTTTCCATATTCCCAATTTGTCTTCTACAGGACGCTGTTCAACTGTCAGCCAAAGTAGTTCTTTTATTATCTTGCTTGCTATTGGTTGTAGATGCGAGCATTCACCATTTAAGCTACCAAAAAATCATCAGAGTGGATTCCCAATTCTACAAAACAAAGCTCTTAAAGTTCTGTCCAAATCCAGCGGAGCGATGGTTTAAGGTGTACCCCACCACCTAGTGTATGGACGTCTTGAGTGAATCTCAAGAAAGCATGTTCAGCAGTAGGTAACAGTTGAGAAGGAAAAGAAATGCCCTACACAGCAGTAAAGCCGTTTTTTTCCCCCGTTGCCCATTTCTCATTGGTTACGCGTTTCTGCTCACAGGTCTCGTAATCACCATCTTTTAAAAATGAGGGTCGTTTCATAAAAGAAAAGAGAAACTTTTCTACCATTCAACAGCTAGTGCGGAGAAGACAGGACCTCTTTGTCCTTGCTTTCAAATGAATCATCGGGGGGTGGGGGGGTAGAACTGAAAGCGTCAAGATCAGAAATCGAGGCGTCTTCCTCAAAGACAACTAGCCTCAAAGACGTTGTCCCTCATCCTCCTGCTCTGCTTGCTCTCTGCCAGTCTTTCGCTCTAATGCTGACTGCGGCGGACTTTAGCACAAGTTCATTACTCTGAGGAATCTGAGCAGAGATAGAAAGAGAGCGAGGAAACGACCTTGGATTGAAGAGGACTGCTTATGATCAAACAGGCTTCTAGTTTGTGCTGCTAGAAGAAGAAAAAAATGGCACGCAAAAAGATCCATCAGATTTCATAGAGGGGCGGCCGGTGCTAACTCAGCACCGATTGTCCCTGTGGGGGCACCATAGTTCAGCGGCACGACGTGAGGTTTTTTCCCGCTGAGTGCTCCAGCGGCCCACGCCGGCATTCCGCTAATCACATTCCTCCAGATGCCTGGCTTTTTTAGCCAGGAGAGCGGGAAGGGGGGGAAGAGAGATGGATGAGGGAGCAAGAGATGGATTGTTTTTCATCTTTGAAACACCTTGGATGTGACAGCAGGCTTCACTCTCCTGCCAAGATGGAGAGATCGGATAAAGATGCTTTGGTCAGCTAAGTGGGGGGAGGGGGGCGTAAATCTAATCAGCCTTTATCACGTAGCGGGCAGAAGGTGAGATTTTGAGCACCTGCTCGTTTAAATGGATTCTGTATGGCATTATATGTACTTAAAACACGCCGCGGTCAAAAAGCAACACCGAGAATTTTTAACATGGTTTTTAAAGTGAAGGACGTCCAAGAATAGATGCGATAAAGTGAGTGTGCAGTGGAATGAAGAAAGAGTAAGCGACTGATACTTGAGCTGATAAAGTCTGATACGGATAGACAAATGGACAGAGAAACTAACACAGCCATAGAAATAGACAGGGGCCGTTAAATCCACTCTAAAAGGGGGAGAGAAAAAACACCAGAGTGAACAAGAGAGAGAGAGAAAGTGAGACGTGCAGTTAAATCCGGTCCAGAGTTTCATTAACTGACTTCCATTAAATATTTCCTGTCACCCGCAGCCCACCCCTGTAAAAATAGCCTGTGCTCTTTATAATCACCACTCAAACAGTCCAACACAGAAGAGATAAGTGGAATATTTTTAAGCACGGAACGTCTCAGTGCAATTAAAAGTGCTCACATACTGCGCCATGCCTAATATCCCGTATGTCAAAACTGCTGCTTCGACAAAACTGTGTTGAAAGTGACTTATTCGACAAAAACTTAAATCTGACATGAAGCTGTATTTAAAGAGGTGGATACGTAGCTGCATATGGAAGCAGTCCTGCGGCTGCAGCGGCGTTGCAGATAATCCTGTCAGGAAGCCGAATTAATGAAACACTCCTCGTTTCACACGTTTGTAGGACTACAAGAATGTGCACTCACCGTCCATTTTATTAGGAACGGCTGCAAGCTCGCACGTCTCCCGTCTCTCCTGGGAGTCCCGTTGCTGGTCGATAGCAGTGGAACGATTCGCTCTTGTATTGTTGTAGAACATATCCCTTAAGTTTTAACATTCTCAGAGATGCTTTCATACTCATCACTGATGTAAAATATGAATATTTCAGTTTCTGTAGCATTTGTGTGAGTTTTGAACAAGTCTGGCCTCTTTCAGTGACAAAGCTTTTTAACTGAACTCAATTGAGACTGCTGTGTGTGAAAGTCCCAGGAGACACACAGGAGATTTTTTTTTTTTATGCACTTAATGTCTTGTATTATCACATACGCCACAGTTGCAATTACTTAGATGACATTTTTTCCCCACTTTGATGTTTGATGTGAACATTAACTGAAGCTGTTTACCTGTAGCTCTTTGTCTGGTGTTTTTTATGTATTCCACTCCTGCCACGTGATTGGCTGATTGGACACCTGCATGAATGCGCAGTAAATAAAGTGGTGGATACTGTATGTGTATATTTATAATAAATACAAAAATATTAATAGGTAACTTTCCATCTCATTAAATGTAGAACTGATGATTGAGACTTGGACTGTAATATAGCTTCATACAGTAAGTTCATGACCAATTTCTCGGCCTTGATTTGTCTTCAGCTGTCAGGATCTGATATGACTATGAAAAATGTAACTACAGTTAGACATTTATACAAAATAATGTGAACAAAATAGTTCACAAATAAGGCATTTAAGAATTTTTAAGAAAACTCTGAATGTATAGTGGATATGGATAATAAGTAATCTATAATTATTTACAAAATAATAATAATAATAATAATAATAATAACAATAATAATATTTTACTAAATAAATTGCAGTAATTTAAGAATGCAAGTCAGTTATTTAATGACAGAAGTATCATATTGTATATTTTTAGGGTTATTGGCAGTGACGGGTATATAAGAACCAAACAATTTTCTTGAGATGTTAAGTAATTCTTACCTAAGACACAATTTTTGTATTATTATTATTATTATTATTATTATTATTATTATGTAAGTTCTGCCTCCCGATTTGAGCTTTTTATGGATTGATCTATCGCCATTTTGTCCTCATTTCGCACTCTGCCCGTTTAACTTTTTATGGAGTTTTGTGGGTGTCTCTAAATGCAAATGATTTGTACCATGAAAACGCTTTGTACTTAACAGCTGATTCAACAACATAAACATTGTACGTATGAAAAATTTGTAAATCTGTCAGAAAAAAATTACATTTACAAACAAATAAGCTAAAAAAACAAATTAGCTAAGACGATCTCAAAACTACAAAACCTACAGTAGAATCTGATTTCCCCGCAAGTTCGCCCCGCCATATGGTTGTACAGTAGTTCATGCATTAGTCAGATCTGCGCCTTCCCACTTTATGATTAGCATAACAGTGAAGCACAACTTGTCGCTAGGTCTATTCTGTCCTAAACATACGGTAAAACAGCATTATTTATGCACATGGTTTGGGTGAGTGCTCGGGCCATATGGGCAGACGGGGTTATGGAAATAAAGCAGCTGTGTTTTTGAAGAGAAAGTCACCTTCCCCACCCGATCCCCTCCACCTCCCCCCTCTCTTAACAACACGTTTTATTAGCCTGCACAAAGTCGGTTATTACAGCTACAAACACAGCGCCCTCGATGAAGAGAGCCTGTGTGCTGTGCAGCATTTACAAAGTATGAGGTTGGAAGTTTTTTTTTTTTTTTTCTTCTTTTTTTTTACTGCCATGTTGATAAATGTGCTGTACAATCTCTGGGCTGTAAAAGAAGCACTCAACAGCTTTGAAAGCATGCAGCTACGCAACAGCAGGCATGTTATTGAGATCACTGTCATCTTATGACTTATTATCATGGTGCTTTGATAGATCCAATATGCCGTGTTTGTTATAAAGACATTCTTGCAAGCTTTGTGATTATTATGTTATTGGTTTAATTATGTTTTAGGCATTATCAAGATTTTACCAAACAGAAATCAGTCAGCGAACGCACCGCGCACACGCACAGGTATGAGTCCGTATTAAATATCGGCATGCTGTATAATTAGCTACATTTGCTAAACATCAGAGAAAAGTACAATACTACGACAAATTCCTTCTCGCTACAGAGCCGTAATAACTGTTGCCCCTGGTTAACCTGCTTCATACCATAAGGCCTCATACATTAGCAGTCCCTTTGAAGTGACTGAAGTCAAGATCAAGGCTTTGGCCTGATCAAAAACAACTCATGCGAGCTGCAGTGTGTGTGTGTGTGTGTGTGTGTGTGCCTCGTCTGCTGCTTTAAGTGCAGGTCTCCGATCAGCACTGCTGTAATTATCAAGCATCCAGAACTTTACGACTGATGCAGGCATAAAGTGTGCTGCAGAAGCTTTTTCAAGTCGCAGAAAACTTTTTGGAAACTCTAAGTGATTACATAAATATATATATACAAAACGTAATGGAAAAAAATACACAATATAAAGGTAAAGAAACACAACATAGTTTATACTTCAACACTCACGTACAGTATGAACGGAAATAATAACCTTAATAGCCTTAATAACCAAATAATCGCCTTGTGGATAGACATTTCAGGCAAAACTGTAAAAAATTTTAAGCATTATTGTCCCCAGAAAATTAACATTGCTCATCATTTATTATGTATTTACTGATATGTCTGATTTTGGGTATAGACAGATATATCAGCCAACATGCAGTATTACTGTACCTACATGCACACTACACCACATACATTTAAAAGTTTTAAAATTAATTTTATCTGAAAATAAAGGAAGCAGCATTAACAAAATTTAAGTTCAAACTTCTAGGCTTTTGGCTTGATCCGGCGAATTTGACAAATTAAGATCTCCAAAGCAGTTTAGTCATTACGACGTGTTTTCTAATTAAAGAACGAGCAGGAGAGCTTAGTCCGGAGATATTTACCTGAAAACAGTAGTGACTTTGTGCTTATCCTGTTTCGCAATTGTTGCTAGAACCCTAAGGTTCTCGGCAGCGGCAGGTGTACTGCAGCCACTCTAACAAAGACGCTATGGTCGAAGTCATAATAAGACCAGGTCTGAGACGGCTCCGTGCAGTAGTGATGGAAATTTACAGTGTGGAGGCCAGGGGTGGACCGAACATGCTGACTCTCAGCGAACGATCGAGCTGACATTTATTCAGGCCGAGTGACACGGGCCGCATTAGAAACACAAAGTAGCTTTGATGTGCTGTAACGACCTTGGAGTGTTATTAGACCTGTCTGGCACTCGGCCATAAAGACGCACGGGCTGAAATGCTCAGCGCTGCATATAGAAACTTGCTGTTTCAGAGGATAAAGTGTTTGTAAGGTAGGTAAGTAACACTCTGCTTGTTTGTGGCTCTGGGTCCATCTACAACCAGCCTGCAATTTCTGGTTTGTGGTGAAACCCGAGCTATGCATTACTGCATCAGTTTCATGGATTAGATTCATCTGCATAGTTGTTTGGGATAAAAAGGTCTGCCAAAAAGAATCAATGGTAAATGTCTTACCCTGAGGAACCTTGTTACAAGTATTAGCCATTCAAAAAAAAAAAAAAAAAACTAATGGTGTAGCTCATTCACATATAACAGTCTAAACTAATTAAATCTTAAATAAAGATGCGTTTTCAGTTTATACCTTTTTTTCGTATATGCAACCGTCAGAACATAAAAGAAGCGGAGTGGAGAGATTGACGCAAGAGCGTAATCAAGACAAGACTCAAACGGTAATCCTGAAGCAGGACACAAAACTACTAAAGACATGCAGATAACCTAACATAATGACACCAAGAGTTTAAAGCCAGTAGTGTGATTGCAAACAGGCTGGTGTCATGAGTAATCAGGAGACTGGGAGCAGGCCTAGGGAGCTTGACAGGAGGTCATGTGATGAGGTCATTGACTGAGGATCATAGAGGTTGTAGTCTGTAACTTTAAGGTTGTGAACATGGATGTGACACCATCCTTGAACTTCTGTTCGAGGCTAGAGGACTTTCCCAGCAGTGATGGGCAGGGTATTTTTTCGAAATGTAGTTTAACTAAGCCGCGAGTCATTTTAAAAAAATGTAGTTATCGGAAAAACGCAGCTTACCTACCCCGGAGCTTGTTTTTTATTTGCATGCTCATGCTTCGTCTGTGTTTATGCACTGAGTCACTGGAAGCAACTTGGACCAAGGAAAGTGTTGAGTTGGGTTTCACACAGAACTTTTTTTTTTTTAAGCACAAAGATTGTTAAAACATTAAAAACAAGAAAAAATTGTTTACTGCATCATCAGCCTCATCCTCTACCAGTTTCTGATTCACGTTGGTTATCACAATAAAGGGTGATTTAACATCTAATCAACCATCAACCACGAGGTTATAATTAAGTTTTTGTCATGCACCCATGTATGACTGCATTGTACCAGTCAATGTAAAAAAAAAAAAAAAAAAAAGGCAATTAGCTGAGTCACACATTTTTATATAGTTGTTTTTATACAAGCTCTCATTTTCAGTCCAGTCCCTGTACCTGAGCAGTTTCAGATGCATATTTTTATTTGTTACACAGAGAAACACATCTAACTTAAGGCAAGAACGAGTGAGAAACAGGTTCAGATGATCAAATGACAGATGATGGTGATGTTGAATGATGAGTGGTTGGAACAGACGAGAGGGGAAAAGAGGTTGCTGCTGAGAATATGTCATATCATTTAATTTAATGTGAAGAAATATGAGGTGGATCAAGACGTTTGCACAATACTTTATACCAGAAATAGGGGTTATTTTTCCACATTTGGAAACTGACTCTCTAAGAAAGAGCGATAAGGTTCATTTATCCTGAGATCTTCATGTCCGTGTTTTCTCAATCAAAGCTCAGAATAAATCCCAACCCCATCATGTACTTCACTGCTTCTCAATCATACTCCAGGATTAAACTTTCAGCCTTAAACTGTGTATATGAAGATGGATTATAATGAATGGGGTTTCATTTTTGTTGCAGAAGAGAGTGTACTGTGCACGCCCACATCCCGCGAGACCTACGAGAGGGTTTCTCACACCATCCCTACGCTTCCTCCAGGCTTCCCTGCACCGCTGCTCTTTCCTGAGGGCTTGTCTTCCATAGAAACACTTCTCACTAACATCCAGGTATGTTCTGTTCCCGGGAAAACGCATACAGTAGACCAGCCAGTGCTAAGAAACAAGTACAGGATAATGTGTTTCACTTTATTGTTTATAGTTTATTATTCAGCTTATTATGTGATAAGTGTTTTCTGGAATAAATGAAGTGTTCACAGTTGAAACACTTAAATTAAATGAATAATTATATATAATTATATATAAAAGTATGAACGTGGATTTTAAAAAGGATTTTAGTGTGATTGAAAAAATGTGTTGTTTGTTTTGGAAAAATCTGAAAATAATGCATTTGCAAATTATGGGTTAATGATTATTATTATAAAAGCATGAAATGAGTTCATATAATCATTAGTTTATTTATTTTGCTAATAGTTGAAAAATGCTTCATGCTGTGTGGGTGTGTGTGTGTGCGCGGGTATGTGTGTGTGTTCAGGGTCTGCTGAAGGTGGCTATAGATAACGCCCGGGCTCAGGAGAAGCAGGTGCAGTTGGAGAAAACAGAGCTGAAGATGGAGCTTTATCGGGAGAGGGAACTACGCGAGACACTGGAGAGACAGCTCTGTGTGGAGCAGAAAAACCGAGGTACCCTTAGTCTGATCTAGGTTCAGGTTAAACTTTTTTTGTGTGTGTGGAGTAGGGTATGAAATCAGACAACTATATATTTTTGAGCAGTTCGATTTAAGGGCTTGATTCCAGTTTGTATGTTCTCCCAGTGCTTGGTGGGTTTCCACCAGGTACTCCAGTTTCCTCCCGCAGTCCAAAGACATGCAGATTAGCCTGATCAACGTTTCCAAATTCCCCATAGTGTGAGAGAGTGTGTGTGCTGGTGTACATCCTAAGATGGATTGGCACCCTGCCTCGTGCCCTGAGTCCCCCGGGATAGGCTCCAGGCTTCATCCACTCTGTGCAGGATAAGGATGGCACACTTGCACGTCCACATCAATCGTAGAGACACTAGCCAATCATAGCTGGCTGTGAGCTCACACAAGCGGAAGGGCAGATAGCACTTTCCTTAGAGTGTGTTACACTACTTCCTAATGAGGTGTGAGCAGCAGTTTGAAATGATGCATTCAGTGGCTTCAAGTGTTCAAGAGCCATCCTCTTTAGGTGGTAGCTGTTGGTAGCTGTCACTGATGGTAGAGTCTCACAAGACGAATGGAAATGGGAGAAAACTGACTATAGGGGCAAAGGGGAAGGAAGGAAATCAAACTTTTACTATGTTGTTTGGTGAAATATATTTATGATTGTGTCACAATTAGGGAAAATCCGAATTTAGCCGAACCCAGGTTCGTCTTATTTAATTTGGTTGGGGGGGGGCTTTTTGTTTTTTTCAGAATTCAGTCCACTGTGACATCATATTTATTTAAAAAGCTGGTAAAAATATCAGTAATTTTGCCACATTTATGTACACTCACCAGCTAATTCATTAAGTACACCTTGCTCGTACTGGGTTGAGCCCCATTTCTCCTTCAAACCTGCCTTGAACAAGGTGCTGGAAACATTCATTAGAGATTTCCGTCCAGTTTGACATGATAGCATCATGCACTTGCTGCGGATTTCCCAGCTGCGCATGCATGTTGCGAATCTCCAATTCCGCTACATCTCAAAAGCATACAGTACAGTGTACATGTTGAACTGTCATGTTCAAGTAACCAGCTTTGCGACGGGTACAGAAGACGGGTACACATTATTGCAGCAGAAATATATGTATATATATATGATAATGTAGCTAACAAGTAACTTGGTACTTATATTTAGATATACAGTTCATATATATTTATACATACATTTATACATAAAAATCTGTATCACTTCAGTCACATCGGTTTTCAAACTTTGGTTGCATTAAGAGACGGTCGTAAAGGTGTCTAAATCACAGTGACAGGAAAACATGCAGCGTTAATTAATGTTGTTTAATTATGAGGCCCTTCGTCATTTGTTTTAATATCGCCCACGCTATGATCGAGCTGACAGAAATAAACTGTAGGTTCAGCATTTTCCTTTAGATGTACACACACGAACACACACACCTAGGCAAATAGTGCATGCATAAACAAAGGCACGAATTACAAGCCCAAAAACACAAAGCACCAATATTCACATGGAAGTTGCCTTTTGTAATTACATGCACTCACTTACAATGAAATTTGTATTAATGATTGATTAGGTCTGTAAACCGAAACGCTGTGTTAATTTTCACCCACACAAGATATGATAAACATAACGAATGCTGTACATTCACATTAATACATCACATTAGCGTTAAGCGCTGTCTCGGGTTGGAGCACTCCATTGTAGAATAATTTGCTGTTTTATCTCTTCATGGTGAATGAAGAAGGTGGAAATGTGAGGGCTGATTCCAGATCAGTTAATAAAGGGAAAGAGGAAACCTCAACACCCATGGGAGCATTAGAGCTAATGCAAAGAAGCCCATTTTCGCTGACTCGAATGTCTTAAGTCCATTATTACAAACAGAAGAAAATGAAGGTGGTCAATTGAGAATTGAGCTCCATCGAACATTTAATACACGCATTGCGCTATATACTGAGTTGTTTCCAAACTACATCTGAGCAGCAATTATGTGCTGAGTGTTTACTCATTAAAATCATTTAGCTACAGTGTTACTTATTGCTGCTGCTAGTATTTCCTACTTTAATTAGCTGTGTGTGGATTGGACTGGATCAGGGATTTTCCTGCCATTGTGAACTGTAATGGTCCCACTGCTTAGAGCTTGTGGGCGAGTTTTATTAAGGCCGCTTTAATATTCCAGTAACCGATGCACCAAAATATCCCATATTTGTTACGTACATATCTGGGGATGTCACTATATGAGTCTGAAACAGTTACGAATTTGGATAGAATTAAAGTTTTACTGAGCATCCATTATTAAAATGCAACTTTTTCTGATTTTACGTTGCATCTCTACTTTAATTCTCATTCCTTTGTACAGGTTTGTTTATGGCTGTTGGACAGAAATATATACAGTGATGTGCAAAAGACAAAGACACATGCAAATAAATGCCACAAAGCAGGGATGTCTTCAAAAGAAAAAAAAATAAGGGAGGTAAATAAGCTATAAAGCCCAGCAAACAGTACTTAATGAAACAAAGTATTTGATGTGACAACTCTTTGTGGGCTTTTTAATCTTAGATTAGCTTTTAGTTTTACTGAGCATCTTGCAGCACCACCCATAGTTCTTTGATTATTACACCTGCTTTTTTTTGCATACAGAACCCAGCAGCTTACAATTTGTTTTTTGTCTGAAAAGTGGTCGTTTATATAATATGCTGCAGTCTTTTCATAAATTTTTATTTTGTGGTGGAATGTTGATGCATGAAAATCAGAAATGCTTTTATGATTACTCAATACATTCATTAAAAAAACTATCCATAGCAAAGTTTGTACTTAACACCAGGGTGCCTAAGACTTTTGCACAGTACCATATGTTAAACTTTAGAAAGTACAAGTCAACTAAAACAGCCAGTCTTACTCACTCACTGTCTTTACAGCTTTATCTTGTATTCAGGGTTGCGGGGGGCCTGGAGTCTATCCCAGGAGACGTACAGTAGGGCAGGAGGCGGGGTACACCCTGGACAGGGTGCCAATCCATCTTAGGGCACACACACACTCATTCATTCATTCACACACTACGGGCAATTTGGGAAAGTCAATTAACCTAACCTACATGTGTTTGAACTGTGGGTGGACTCCCACCAAGCACGGGGAGAACATGCAAACTCCATGCACACAGAGACGGGAATTGAGTCTGGCCGGGAATCGAACCCGGACCCTGGAGGTGCAAGGTGACAGTGCTAACCACTACACCACCGTGCTGCCTAACAGCCAGTCTTTAATTCTATATTCTATAATTCTATAAAGACTAAGACATACTTTAATAAAAAGCATCTTAGAAAACAAGATGGAATACAACACCACAAGACCACATCAGGTTCGCCTTCTACCGCTGAAGCCGTCTGCCTAGAGGTTCATCATGCTGTGTATTCTGAGATGCTTTTCTGCTCTCTGCTGTTGTAAAGACTTAAGTCTTTTTATTTAAGTTATAGTTGCCTTGCTGTCTGATCGAGTCAGTCACGCTATTCTTCTCTTATCAACAAGACTTTTCATTTCTGCGGAACTGCCTCTCACCGGATGCTCATGGCTTTTGTATCATTCTGTGGAAACTTTAGACACTGATGTGGGTAAAAGTCCCAGGAGACCAGCAGTTTCTTTTCAGGAATACTGAAACCAGCCCTTTAAGCACCGACAACCATGCCACAGTTTAAAACACAAGTTTATCTCGCTAGGCTAGCACATGGCCACACGCAGCTTAGTCTCTTATAATTTTGTAAAAGTTCTAAGACAGATTAGCATAGGAGTGTCATTATTATAGCTTGATACTACTATCATTATTAACATTTCATAACCCAAGGTGTGACAGTGACACATTTTGTTTTAATCTGTGAGGAAATTTGCTAAACCCTGAGGTAATTAGCTACCTACTGTAAGCAGATGCTAATTAAAATGGCTGACTAAAATAGATATTACACTGTAAAAATAGACAGTGATTTAAGAAACGCTCAGAAAGAAATTGTGTATAATTGAATCTTTAATGCACTAAAATGTCTGAAGCCTGTCACACTTGGCTTTCTGACGTGAGACTGTTTGCACGTTTTCTAACGTTTTCTGCATTTGTTTCTCTGCAGCCCTGATCCAGAAGCGACTGAAAAAAGAGAAAAAGACAAAGCGGAAGCTCCAGGAAGCTCTCGAGTATGAGTCCAAGCGGCGTGACCAGGCCGAGCAGACGCTGCAGCAGACGACAGGCAGCGAGCACGCTCACACTCCAAACGGTGAGCAAACGCCCATCACACACTGCTGAGTTACACAGCTGGAACAGTAACCTGCTGGAGGAGTGGCCTCTGGTTATACCTCAGGCTGCACACACACACACACACACACACACACACACACACAGTGTTGAAAAATGCATGTCATTAGAGTGCTGATATATTGCAGAACTTTACAATTGTAGCACATGGAGTATAAATCACGGGTTTTCTTCCTCCTGTATTGTTTGCTGCCGATCCATCATTCTGTATTGATTACATCCGCAATAGCTCTTCTGTTGTTTCTCCCTGCATTCGACACACACTGAACGCACAGGCTTTCTGTTATTTTTATCTAAATAGTTTTTTTTTCCCTTTCTGCTTGTATTCATGGAAACAAGGTTGTTGATTATTAAAAGAACAATTTAGGCATAAATGAACAAGACTAGATAGATGTACAGTAGTCCACCTGCCAAGACACATTTGATATCTTGCTTATTTACTTTAGTTTTAAAGCTATGACTCGGACGTTGATCAGCTTAACATATGTCAAAATCATTATAAGCTCGTCCATATATGACATTGTTCCTTTAAAGTGAAACATTAAATCTAAGAGGGCTGTTCAAGTCAAACTGAGACTTGTGGGACAATTTCTTGTGAATGATGGCATACAGTACATTCACATTTTTAGCTTTATAGAAGACTTTAAGCGCAGTACAGTGATGAGACGTTTAGCCGCAGCAAAACATTGAAACAGTGCAAGCGTTTTAAAGAAGGCTGTATATGTCCGCGAAAGACGATTCTGGCCGAGGCAGCTCGGAGCTCACTGTGGTCATTCCTGAGAACATTCTGCGAGTGGAATGCCTGATGCTTTGACACATAACTTGTGGAAGAGACGCATCTGTCTGTGGGAACTGTACACACGTTCACCATCTCATTCACCAACACCGCTTGCACATTACGGGAACTCGGCTGGGAGTTATTGACACAACCCCCTTTGCTTCAAGCCATTTTCCACATGTTTCGGCCATTAATGGAGTTCCTGGGAAGCTAGTGTTTAGAGGTGAAGCAGGCAGATCAATCATGGCTCTGGCATACTGAGAAAACTTTCTACCTTGATGGTATCCAAGCTCTAGTGAAACGCTGGGATAAATGCATTAATAGCATGGGATTTAGTTGAGGAATAAAGGGAGTTTTTACTCTCATAACTGTGTTCTGTTATTCGGCACAATCAAAAGTCCTGGTTTGATTTGAACGTCGCTCGTGTATTTGTGAAAAATATATCGTTAGCAGTTGTTCACTGCACTGATGTCACAGCTTGAAAGATGTTTTAACTAGAATTAAAGATTATATGTTAATAATGTAACTAAAAAATGAATAAAGCAGTCATTTAGAGATGATTTTTCCTTTCACATTTAGCTATGCTGTGATTTTGATCTTTTTTTAATCAACATAAATTTACTAAAAATAACAAACGATTGATGTTTTTTCAGAGCCTCCTGCTCCGGAAATGGAGACCGACCTGAGCAGGGACAGAACAGACACAGACAGGACGATACCAGGTAACATCCCCTTACTTTCCGTTTGTAGGATCTGCGAATCCTAGTCTGTTTTTTGTTTACTCCTTCTACAATTTCCTTTTTTTTTTTTTCTCCAGTTTTATAGAAGTGCGGAAGCACACAAATCATGCTTTGGATGTCAGTGCACCCATCATATCAGTGGCCCTGATCAAAAGTCTCAGCGGTGTGACCAGAAATTGTGTCACGAAGCCTTTGTTCAAAGATTAAACATCTAAAGCATTGAGAAGGAAATTAAATTGAATGTCAGCGAAGCAAAAAAGAGAGACAGAGAGGGGAAAAAAAAGGCATGTGGGCAGTAATTAATGGCTCTCTTAATTGTCCTCGTGAAATATTTGCATGGGCATAATTTACATAATTTACATGTAGTAATTAATCATTCAAAGGGGTTCCTTTCTCTTTTTTGTCTGGGTCGAGAGCGCGTGGGCACTCTGTTTCGGCTGACATTTATTTTAATGCGCGTCTTCTCTCCCGACAAAACCTTTCATCTCGTTTTGAAATCTGCCCGTGTAAGAACACAACCTCACGGACCGAGACTATTCATCGTGCATCGAGGCCCACGTCAGTCAAGTCTGGCAAATATTCAAATACATTTCGGTTCATTAGATCTTCTTTTTGTGTGTGTGTGTGTGTTTGTGTGTCTGTCTGCAGATGGACGGCTCTTTCTCAAGACTGCGGTGATGTACTGAAGAACCGGAGCGAGAGAACATGTAAATCAGTGCGGAGACGGAGGAAGCAGAAAGTGCAAATAATCACAGAAAATCGATTGTATCGGAGGACTAGAGACATTTCAAGGACCCCAAAGGGTCGGTGTCTACAAATTACTGCGAGGAGACCGTCACACGCATTGGAAATCAATGCTTTCATTGTGCCTCTCTGTGAAGTCGAGGCACCTTTTTCTTATCACAGAGGCTAAAAACACACCATGTGGACCTTCACAACATTTTTTTTCTAGGATATTTAAACCACTCACACTTTACTGACCGTGAAAAAAAAAAAAAAAATTCAGAGGTCCTCTTTTATAGCCCTGACTATCTGTAAAGCACTATTTCCATCGAAGTGGGGGAAGAGTCTGATGATTTGAGTTTATTCATCGTTTATCGAATATCTACATGACATTTAATGTGTTTTCGTGTAGCTGTCTTGTTATTCCCCAGAAAAAAAGATCGTCCATGTTTTTTGTTTTTTTTTGTCATTTATTATTGTTTGATGATTATAGCAGGTATTCTCAAACAAAAAAAAAAAATCATGAAACATGGATCGTGTACATAAAAGTGTAGAGATAATATTGTGCATTGTATGTCGTAGTGCTGTTAGGAAATCAATACAAACCTCTTTAATGAAATATCTTGCATCTAAGTTATTATTATTGTTATTATTATTAGGTCCATAATCCATCATCATACCTGATTAGGAGAGCATGCTGGCATGTCATTACATTTGTCGTGTCCGTCTGATATATATATATATAATAAAAATATTTTTTCACCTGGTACAAAGCAGGTCACAGCTTACGGACGCGTTTCAAACTACACATCCCTTCAGTCTTTTGGGGCAGTTTTTATTTTTTCTCACATATCTCATGTTTTTTATGTATTTATTTTTTTATTTTATATCTTTTTAAATAGCAAGAATAACGGTAAGCATCTTATTTTCTCCATGTACAGAAAACTATTATAATTCACTTTACCACAGTTTTTATTTTATTTTATTTAAACATCCTACAAATTTAGCTTATGCAAAAGAAACAAATGAATCTTTTATTTCAGGTGAAAAAAAAACAGTTCTCTGTTAACCAAAAAGTGAAAGGAAGAAAGTACAGTGGTTTTAGTAATGGTTTTAGTGTCAATTCCATCTGCTACATTTTTGTGCTTTTAAAATAAGACATGTTACAAGTGTTTCTAGTACACACTTCAGAAAAAAAAAAAAAAAGAAAGAAATTTCTTCAGGGTGTCTTCAGGGTCTTTTGGATGGTCGTGGGGTCTGTCTTCTTAAAGAAGACACACAATGGTGTTAAAGGTTTTTCCAGAGGCGCAGGACAATGTTCAAGTACTTCTTACGGTTAAGAGTACCTCGTAATGATTTCTTGGCTCTAAACAGCGTTGCGAGATTTGTTTTCGAAGGCTCACATTTGGCAAAAACTTACTTTGCAAACTGCATTTCATTATATAATTTATCTGCTCATTGTAGTTTTTTGGGTAGTTTTATGCACCACAAACTTATATAATTATTCTTATTATATTATGTCTTAATTCTTTGATTATATATTTTGTGGATCGAGAGCAGGATTTAGTTAGTTAGTGTTTAATAAATCACAGATATCCCAAATTTTCTCTTAGATTCATTTATTCATTTATGGTTAGGATCCAAAGCCTGTTGTTATGTCCGTGCTTGGACTATTGAGAAAATCCAGCAAGCTCATTCTTCACAGATTGTGCTCATACAAACAAAAAAAATTGTCATTCAGAATATATTTTTTGATAGAAAATGACCAGAGTTTCCTTGGTAGTGGTTCATTCATGTAAAATTCTCATTCAAGCCTGTTTTTTTTTTCTCTCTAAAACCTGTGTGAAGTCAGTTGTTCATGCAGCTGCAATTGACAGCAATTAACACTAGGGGCAGTACACACACACACTTTTTTTTTTGGTTTTACCAGACATCAATTACCGTAACCCTCGTGCAGTGGCGTCATTAGGCATCGCTACAGACTATGTGACAAATCAGACGTGTCTTGCTGTAGCGTGCAATGCAGTTAGAGATATGTTCAGCCACAATGGAGCAGGAAGATAAGGCTAATGTAATCGAATCAGAAAGGGGATATTATGCATTAGTGTGCGTGTTAGCCGTAGCGTTCAGAGGCGTCTGGCGGCTGAGGTAAGGTTGGAGGACGTGTTATCTAAATGAGTGCGAAGAAGGGATGAGGACCGGGGTCCGCAGACGGATAATGAAAGGGCAAGAGAGGAGCGGACGGCTTTTAGCCCTTTCTCTTTTAGCCATTACTAATTCATGCTGCTCTTTCTTGCTCTTAGTGATGAGAGAAAAAGAGAGGGAGAGTGTTTAGGGAAAGGGAAAAACCGGTGTGGGGATAATGTGCCGTGAAATTGAGTCTCGTTTGCAAAGGGTTGGGCTGCTTTTGACTCCAAAAGCTCGACACAGGAAATGCTGGGAAATTGACTGCTCTCCATCTAAGAGTGTATTGTTTACTTTGATCAACCTTTACTCTCCGGGCTAAAAAGGGAGGTTAAAAGAGGGCAGGACTTAGTGCCATTCATTGGGCTAAAGTGTGAATTCCGAGAGGGACCTTGTAATGGATGTGAAGCTTTACCACATACTTAACATTTGCTGACTTGAGGTTTTCTGAAAAAAAAAGGGGGAAAAAAAGGAAAGAATCTCCAGGCCAAGCTCCGGGTTTCCTGACTCCAGTGCTAATTAACTTGACATAGACTTGCCCAATGCCACTTTGCTTTTTTTTTTTTTTTTTTTTTATCAGGATTGAGTTGTCATAATTATAGGCACTCAACAGCTTGATGATTTAATGTGTTTTACATCGAATTTTTGTGCATCACTGAAGAGTCATCTTTAAAAAATAAAAAAAACTCTGACTTCCTGTCCAAAAGGAAGCTGTTTGCTGCTATATATTTTCAGTAAAAACATTCTGCCGGGAGGGTTTTCTATTTGGAAAAATTTTAAAAGCTTCCTTAACGTTTTTTTTTTTGTTTGAGAAAGGAAGAAATTTCCTTTCTCAAACAGGTTCCCAGTAAGATCACTTTAGAAAGCAATAACTATCAACAATTCAAAGAACATTTAAGGAACACTTTATGTACTTAAGGTGTAAACAGTTCAGATGCCGGTGGACACACACACACACACACACAAATGCTCTGCAATACAGAAGAAGAAACAGAGCTAAACACCTGACCATTTTAGGTATATATTATTTTTATAAGTATCTATCTATTACTTAGGTATATAAATTAACTTCTTGGGTGCGTGCATTTGTGGAAAAACTACACTTCCCAAAAATCTTTATTCCTATTACATCACTGAAATTTACCAAAGCAATTTGGTAGCAATTCTTAATTTATTATTCAATCACCTATCATATTTTTAACATAAGTTTAATGTTGTGATCACAAACAAGTATGCATGTTGTCTTGATATCAATAAACCAAACAGCACAAATTCCCTTCCTGTGTTAGAAAGCTTAAAGTTCCAGTTTTACAGTCACTGGAGACTCCTTTCACAAATGCTACACAAACCTCCCCTCACAGCGTCGCTATATTAATTACATATATTTCATTTAGTTTATGTGTTCACGTTTCCACCATTCAGGTTTCTAAGCCAGCAGCTGTTATTGAATTGATAGCATAGTAGACTTTTAACGCAAACCCGTGGAAATTAACCAACATATTGATTATAAGCAATCAGGATCGAGAATGCTGGAATAAAAGGTTTTAAATACAGTGAGTCCCCTACATACAAACATTCGAGTTATGAACTTTCAAAGATAGGAACATGCATTCGCACATGCTCAATCGTGGTAGTTAGATCACATGTCCCGTGTACACTGTCGCGTGCGTTCAACGTGAATCCTGTGCAAGTGCAGTATAAGCTCAGGATGTCCGGAAGCTAGCGTGAAAGCAACTGGTACTGCTAAGAAGGAGACAAGCAATAACGATGGAGACAAAAGTGAAAATAATTGACCATTGCTCGTTCTTTTAACATGAATCGTTCAACCATCAGCACAATTGTAAGGAACGACAAGATCATAGAACATGTTGGTTTTCTTCTTCTTTGTCTTTCAGCTATTTCCTTTCAAGGGAATCATCTGCCTCCATCTAACCCTCTTCTCTGCATCCTCTTCTCTCACACCAACTAACTTCATGTCCTCTCTCACTCCATCCATAAATCTCCTCTTTGGTCGTTCTTTAGACCTCCTGCCTGGCAGTTTCAATCTCAGCATCCTTCTACCAATGTGCTCACAATCTGTCCTCTGAACATGTTCAAACCAACTCAATCTGGCCTCTCTGACTTTATCTCCAAAACATCCAGCATGGGTTGTCCCTCTGATGGACTTATTCTTGAATTGTGTTAGTATCTTAGTACCTAGGCAGTGTTTATTGGACTTACAAACAAACTGGACTTACGAACAAGCTCTTGGAAAGGAACTTGTTTGTATGTTGGGGACTTAGTGTACACTAAAGCCAAAGTTTTGCTAAGGTTTAGTTTTCATACTAACTTAGTCCTCTCTATTCATTTTGTGTTACACAGTGTTGAAATATGTGGAACCTTTAAATATAATGTGTGTTGTCATTTTATAATGCCTGTGTTGTTGCAGTTACACAAAGTGGCACTCTAGCAGCAGCAAGTCTTTAGGGACATGAAGGATGAACGTGGAAAAGGAAAATATTACTATCACTGATTAATCATATTCTCAGTAAAAAGCTTACTCGGTTTCCGTTCAAATCTATTTTAAGTTAAATCAGACGAAATGTCCGCGAAATAAATGCTGCGGATCCAAGAGTATTTTTTATTAATAAAATAAAAAATAAAAAAATCCTGCTAAGATGGGAGTGAAACACGTACAGACTTTTACTGGGCTGGAGTATGAATATGAGTGATTAAATCCAGTGTGTTTCCTGAACATTTTCATGACTTCCTCAATTCCACTCCACTCATTTTTCACACACTGTGCACATTTGACGCTGAACATATTTCTGTGTTTGAATCCGGGGAACCTGCGTACATCGAGTCGTGTTGCCGGTTTGAGATGACCATACTGTTGTAGAATTATAAACTGGCACTACAGCTGCGGCGAGTCCTAAGGGACGAAAGAGAAGAAAAAAGAAACTTACGATCACTGATGGCTCATGTTCTCAGTGAAAGCCTCCACTTTCTCCACAGAAGGGAGCCATTCAGATGGATTTTGCTGCTAGTCAGCAGTACGTGAAGCAGATGTTGGTGGACACTGTTCAGACATCTCTGTCACATTCTACCATCTCTCTATTTAACTGCTCCCTAATGAGTATTTATTGTTTCCCAACACTACTGTCGCTCCTTTTTATTGGTGTGTACGTGTGCGCGTGTGGGTTTGTCCATGTGTGTCTATGTGTGGTTGTGTGTGTTCCTGAGATGACATATCCTGGCCGCCTCTTGACAGCTGGACTGGCTTGTTTTCGCTGTCGTCCCCCGGGTATTCGCTGTCAGCTTTGTGCTTGGCCAGACTGCGAGGAGAGAGATTAATGGACAATAAGGACCCAATGGAGGGAGGGAGGGAGGTATGGAGGGAGGGAGTAAGTGAAGGAAGAGGAAGATGGACAGAAGTGGTGTGACAGTGGGAGAAATAGAAATAGGAATGAACAAAATGAAAAGAAGAGGAGGAAAAGAGCAGACAAGCCTGAATATATATATAAAAGGACAGAATGAGGAAATTAATGGCAAAACAAGGTCAGAGATGGATATGGGATAGAATGGCAGAAAAGGTTTGAAAAGAGAAGAGTTGAGACAGGAGGGACAGAAAGATACGAAGAAGAGACAGGACTAGTTGGAGATAATGGGATGGAACAGAATGACAAAAAGTGAGACAGTGTGAGAGACGAAAAGAGAAAAGAAAAAAAACTACAGAAAGTTACAAGGAAGCTGTGAAACAGACATGGACAGAGACAGCTAGAAGGACAACAGAACGAGAACGAAATAAAGAGAAAGTGACAGGCAGGGAAATAGTGAAATGGACAGAGAAGGCCCAAGAGACTAAGACGAACAGAAAGAAAGACAAAAAGAGAAACAGTGACAGAGAGCGATAGGCAAAGAGAGAGAGAGAGAAAGTGAGAGAGGACAAGCGCAGGCCAACAACCATCTGCTCATTTCCTTCTAATGGACAAAGCAAACAGCAGGAGACACTGCTGACTACAAATCTGGCTTTTCTTCATTACTGAAAGCACACAGTAATTTGTCCCCAAGTTTAACACAGACACAGACATGCCTATTCTTTCTCCTTTCCTTTTCCCCTTGCTGCACATCTTTTTTTTTCCCCCTCCCTTTATTCTTTAATCATTAATCACGCCCGAGAGATAACCTGCCACTCTTGCTCAAAGGGGCTTTTATTTAAAAGAGATGCACAGCCTCGGACATTAACACCAGTCTCATTGTTAGTCGTGACATAACTACAATCTGTAAGCCTGATCAAACGCACCCTGCCATTCAGCAAACTCGAAGAAAAAAAAAAGAAACGAGAAAGAGATTGTGACTGATAGTGACCTACACTGCGAAGGTTACTTAAGATACTGGGTGTGGCCCAATTGCTTTTATGAACATACAGTTGTTTTTAAAAAGGTAGAATGAAAAGATCGTTATTAAAGGATCACGACAAAAACATTGCAATTCTCTCTTATCGATTAGCAAGCTAGCAGCATGCAAGTGAAAAAGCTAATCATTAGCATCTTCATTAATCAGCACACTAATGACTCATTCTGGAAGGTTTCCAACTTCTGAGTAAGAAAAAGAAAGATCTCCAAATTGTCATTCCCACTCTAAAGGTTTTCTGTGAAGAAATGTATCTTTAAGCTAATCACCTATTAAACTAATCGCTATGGTTGTCACAATCCCACGAAGACCGCAAGAACGCAGCGGGAATGGGTGACAAATGTGTACTTCTCAAGTTTATACTCCTTCCTAGCCACATCCCTGTCAGGTTCTCAATGCATCTATCATAATGTCACTAGCTTCCTATCACGCACATGATCATGCTCACACCAGATCCAAATGAGATCACTCACTCATCGTCTATACCGCTTTATCCTGTATACAGGGTTGCGGGGGAGCCTGGAGCCTATCCCAGGAGACTTTGTGCACGAGGTGGGGGAACACCATGGACAGGGTGCCTATCCATCACAGGGCACACACTACGTGGCAATTTGGGAACGCCAAATAGCCTAATCTGCAGGTCTTTGGACTGTGGGAAGAAAACCAGAGCACCCGGTGGAAACCCACCAAGTACGGGGAGAATGTGCAAACTCTTCATACACAGACCCGAGGCGGGAATCAAACCCAGAACCTGGAGGTGTAAGGCGACAGTGTCAACCACTAAGCCACCATGCCACCTCCAATGAGATCAAATCGAGTAATTACTATGCCTGAACTCTCACCGGCCACTTATTACTACATTGTCATTGCATCCAGTGGGTTGGTATCATTAGTGCTTTTCATCATGAAGTGATGGTGTGAGAAATTGCATCAAATATTTATTAAAAACTCCCTGAACATTATATAGATGCACTGATAACCAACTGTAAATGCACTATAAACATGAAGAACGTAATATGAACTAATATTAATGCGGCCTTCTACAACATGGAATGGTTCTACAGTATCACGGTCAGAGCACAAGCCTGAAGAGGTCATTGTGAGAACTCTATTGACGAAGCAACAATGCAGTGACATCCCAGTGACAACTCAGTCATTACACCATCCAATATTTCAAGTCTGTATCATGCTTGTAGTATGTCAATAAAGTCCCTATGAGGTGTTAGTTATGCTATTAACCGCTCAATGCTGTCTATGCTAATGTTAATACATCCTAATTAAAATTTTCATTCTTCTTGCTTCGATCACTAGGCAGCTCCACGTCAATGGAGACAATACAACGCCCTTACCAGTTTCTACTGCGTTCCTGCCAAGTTCTACAAGTTCTTACTGTGTTCACACAATTTTTTTGCAGACGTAGTGGGAACATTGATTAGTGTGACGTATTAATAGCCTGATTGTGGTTGCAATATTTTAACATACAACAGTTCTATAAAAAATAACTGATATTTTGTACAAAGTATGGACAAAATTCCTTGCAACTCCAGGGATTGGGTTCGATTCCCACCTCGGATCTGTGTGCATGAAGTTTGCATGTTCTCCCCGTGCTTGCTACAGTAGGTTTACTCCCACTGTTCAAATACATGCATATTAGGTTAACTGCCATTCCCAAATTGCCCTATTACCCTCGTGGGCTAAGTCGCCTGGGATAGGCCCCCTCCAGATCCCTGCGACCTGAGTGAGTTAAAACTTCTTCTGGTGAAATTTGCTTCCCCTCATTTTTCATCTCGATTTGACAAGCTTTCATGGTTTAAATCTAAATTTTTATGTGGCCAACACAGACGTGTGTCACACACAGTGAAACATCTCAGTGCAGTTATACTGAATATAAACACTCTTATAATGCTACTTGTCCAATCGAACTATTGGACAGAAACTTACTGTTGTATAATACACATTGTAGGAAGGAGTCTCCAGCATCGGTGCTTTGTAACCGTCAGAATTAAAGCTATAACTTTTCTGACATGAGAAAGTCTTCAGGACAGATGGTTTCCTTTTCTTGGTAAAATGACAAGCTGTATTTTTTCTTTTTAGATTAACTTCAAGAAAAGGAAGGAAAAAAAGATTGTTAAGGAGAGGAGTGCTTATACTTTTTGCTGTGGTTCTATTAAAGTAATATTTTGGAGAGTTTATTCTTTCTTTTAATAAATAGATACAATTAAATATTTATACACCTACTCAAGTCAATTTTTAAGAGTCTATATTTTTTCACTCCTTCCACTTCCATTTTGATTTATCACACCTAACACTTGATAAGAGGTGTCACAGTGGTCACCTTGCACCTCTAGGGTCTGGGTGCGATTCCCACCTTAGGTCTTTGTGCGTGGAGTTTGCCTGTTCTCTGTTTGGTGAGTTTCCTCCCATAGTCCAAAGACATGCAGATTAGACTAAATGGCATTCCCAAATTGCCCATAGTGTGTGTTTGTGTGCGCGTGTGCCCTGTGATAGATAGCAGCGCGTCCAGAGTGTACCCTGACTAACATCTAACCAGTGAGCCAAATTCCAGATTTGCATAAATTTAGCAACCTTTTTTCCCCTTATGACAGAGAGCTTAGCAAACTAGCTGGTCATAAAGGATAAAGCATGATTAGGTATTTTACCAGTTAAAACTGTTTTATTGTACTGTTAAGCACTAGAGTATGTAAATGTTGAAACTTTCAGACTTGTACTTAAGTACTTTTTGCTCCATACCTCTACTGTTAGTAGGAGCAAATAAGGTATTTACCACAGGATATATTCTTTACTTGGGCACATTTTCTCTCCATCCCTGCTCTAAAGCTGTATTTCAAATTGTGTTCCTGTGACGTCATTTCAACATAGTGGAGTTCGTAATGAAAAGCATGAAACATGAAAAGCAGCATGTTTAGTGTTGTGGAAGCAGAATAGGTAAGTGTAACATTTGAGGTGTGTGTGTGTGTGTGCACAAAATATTAAAACAATGGGTCATGAGATTTCAAAATTTCACAAATTAAGTAACTCATGGTTGAATTATTACGCTGTGGACACAAACTAGTGAGTAACATGAGCCCATGACTTACTATGTTGTCTTACTACAACGTCACCGCCAGTTATTCTTTTGTCAGGAAGGAGTGAAAAACTCTATTAACGTGATGCAGGCTAATAATATATCCATGTCACAATGCCAGTGACTCCAAAATGTTTTTATGCTTCATTCCAAAACTGAAGTAGTATATTATCATTATATTATCTATTACCTTAGTTGTTTTCTCCATGGCCACAAGGGTTTAATTAAATTGATTTTTCTGTCTTATTCATTTTAAAATACTAAAGTTGCAACAAGCTTTGTATTTTCCAGCCGTGAAACAGATCTTGAAATGTCCTTAATAAATTAATTTGTAGTGACACTTTATTAAAAAAAAACAAAAAAAAAAAAACAGACAGAATGTCAGATCAGTGGCTCTGTACAGGAGTTCCTTACCTAGTCTTATTTAAAAGTCTTAGCATCTGTGCCAAGCGACACTAAGGCATGACTTTGCAGTTTATATTTACAGTAAGCTTCTCTCTTATTTAATTATCAAATTGTTAAAATGTTTGCATTACTCTGAGCGACTTACTTCCCCAATAAATTCGATTCTAACCTTCATTATGATTTTCTGGAGGGAAAAGTCATTTTTATAGCTCTCTTTCCTAAAGCACATTTCATTTTCTACGATGCTTTCGGATACAATTTGAGTGCCATGTGTCTTATTTATATGACTAATAATTTACTAAGCAGGAAGCAGGAGAAGGAAAAGAAGAAGGATGTCTGGTACAGTTCCTCATTACTACCTTGCCAGGCGGATGTTTGGATATGTTTTGTGTTTAATAGAAACAATATGGATGGGGAGAAAAATGGGGCCACTGTACCAACATATGGAGAACAACCCCACATTTCACTATTTTACACAGATCTGGGATCAGTTTGCATACATCATAACCTTATAGCTGAAAAGCAATACTGGTCTTAAACCTGGGTGAAAACACTCCATAGGGTCCCTTCCTGCTCCTTCAGGGCTTTGTCGTAAAAACTAATGGTGCCGCTGTGGCTTTCATCAGAGCATCTGTATTCAGTTTCCGATCATCTCATTAACTTACGCAGACGTGAGTCACGTCCCGTCAGAAATAATCTGATCCCAGCGGCCTGTCATTGCAAACCGCTTTTATTGGGCTGATGATATGATTAAGAATATGATTACACAGCGGCAGCATATGGAATGGGATGGAAAGGGATAGAGACATGGAATGGAGAAGAGGGACAGAGAGACATTTAAAGTACAGGGTAGGACAAACCAATAGTTGGGATGGACAGATGGAGTGGGAAGGAATGGACAGGTGAGATGTAGAGTTGGAATAACAAGGTGGGATAAAGAATAGAGTGGAAGGTAAAGATGGGATGAAGGGATTGGAAACAAAGTGTTAAGGTGTAGAGGGTTGGAGAGTCGGGATGGGCGAATGGGAGGATCGGGATGAATATGATAAAAGAGTTGGGATGCAAAATGCTTAGATGAAGATGGGAAAAGGATTAAAAGGTGCAGACAGAAAGAGATGGAGTGGAGATGGTTGAATAGATGAAAAAACAACAGGAATGAAATGGAAAGGAAATAAAAGAGTTGGAATGGAGTGAGACATGAGAGGTGGTGAAGAGATGGAAAGGAATGGAGAGATGGAATACCAGAAAGACAAGGTAACTATGATCTGGAGATGGGGTGGGAAGAAAAGCAACAGAGAGAGAGAGGCAAGGTGGAGTAGGGTGAAGTGAAATGATGCGGGATGGAGTAGAGAGGAGAAATAGAAACATGTGACGTAGGATGCTAAGGTGCAGAATGATGGAGTGATTGGATGAAATAAAAACGAAGAGATGGAATGGGGAGATGCAATTGGAGGAGAGTGATAGGCAGATGAGGGACGAAGAGAATAAATGGAGAGATATGGAACAAAAAGGGATTGTAAAGGAAAGCATTGGGATTAAAATGGAATGGAGAGGAAAGGAGAGGATTAGGGATGTAGAGATGGAGAGACTTATGTTTAAATGGAATAGAGAAATGAAAAGGAAAAAAGATGGATTGAGAATGATGAAGAGTTGGAATGGGGAGAAGGAAAGGACTAGACTGATTTGGAGAGGTATGATTGAATGGAAAGCTGAAATGAAAAGGGTAGGGAGATGAAATGGACAGACATGAAGAAATGCAATGTAAAAATAGAAAAGACGAATGGGAGAAACCGATAAAAAATGAGAAGGACAGAGATGAGACAGGGACAGACAAAAATTTTGAAAGGACAAAGGAGGGACAAAAGGATGGATTTGAGAAATGGAAAGGGAGGAAGTGTAATAGAGAGATGAAAATAAAATAAACAGCAACGTGGGTGATCATTAAGTCCCACTAACAGTGTTCGTCCATACATTTGAATTTGATCTTCTGAGTTCTTCAATTCTGTTTTTTCTCCCATCAGTGCTTACGTTTAAGGAAATATTTTAACAACTGTCCTTAGACTTTCAGTATAAGTGATATTCTAAGTGAATAAGGGGCAGATGTGGAAAGACCTTGCCTGTAATAATCACACCGGTGATTCGAGATGAAGTTGATAAATGCTCGAGTATTCTCGTAATTATAGCAGCCGAGTGTGTCAGTGGACGTAGAGAAACTACACACAATCTGTGATTAATTGGTCTCTCACACGTAAACACACACTGACACAACTTTCCCTCACACACATGTTCATATTCTGTACAACCCTTCTGTTTCAAACTTTGGACACACATTTCCACATCAGCACTTTTCACACATACACCCTTCTTGCATACACACCTTAGAACATCACTACACTAATCCAGTATTAAATAAGTTAACCACAGCTTAACGGCAGTTATAGTAAAGCCTGCTTCACCACTTCCAGCTGGCTGCCTTCACGTGCCTCCATTAGTCACTGACTATTGTGTCCAATTAGCCGATTAGCTTCTGCAAACCCGCAACACGTCTCACATCCCCACCAGATGGCCATTACACAAACACACTCATTTATCTCAAAGCCAGTGGTGGGGAACAAACAAAACACCTATATTATTTCATTCGCTGTAGGCAGCTTGATGTTTGGCGCTTTGCCTCTTCTCTCTCTCTCTCTCTCTCTCTCTTTTCTTTGAAGCAGCTGGTCGCTGTGGCTTTGAAAGTCAACTCCAAAAGGAGGCCATCTTGTTTTTATTGGCTTGGTCCCAAACTGCATATTTCCTCACTAAATAGTATGTCAAAGTAATACACAATGTGTGAATGTGTAGTAACTCGCAGCAGCATAGCTAAGTATCTGGACAGACAATTTTAACATGATAATACTGTATATGCTTTAGCCATTAAAGGGAACAAAATCTACCCAAAATGTAATAACGTAACCATCAATACGTCCACCCTAAACAATAATTAAAATTTCTGGAGTAGGCCTTTTCTGGTTTCTGTGAAGTTTTCAGTAAATTTTGCCAGACTACAATGGCACTTGGACAGGATATTAAAGTAGACTTTTGGCACAATGTTACAGTTAGCTACCGCTAAGAATGCTGAAGGACACTCTGCTGATTGTTTTGACAACCATATAAATGTGGTAAACATATAAATGATAAATTTCTGCAAAATACTGAGCTTTAGAGATGCAATAATATATCACATAATATTATATGACATTATATAAAAATAAGGCATATGGACCGGTGCAATTATTTAAACGCAGAACGCTGCAACTTTTAAAAGGAATACTGTAGGTACTTCCTCAGTCATTTATATATGGTTTGTCAATAATTAAAAGATTAGCTTTTTTTCAAATAACTTTTGAGGTGCAAAATAAATATTGACAAATATCCTCTTAATATGATCATTTATGCAATGAATGTTAAATGGGACATTTAATATTTACATATCTTACATAT
>JAOVVA010000028.1:10501291-10522193 GCA_028565275.1 Leiocassis micropogon | reverse complement strand
AGCATTCCTTTACAATGTAGAAAGAAATAAAAATCAGAAACCATCATGGAGTTAGAAAGTGACCCCAAACTTTTGAATGATAGTGTATATATATATTCACTCACCCACTCACTCACTCCCCCACTCACTCACTCACCATTTACACCGGGTTGTGGGGGGCCTGGAGCCTATCCCATATACACATACACTCTCATTCACACACTATGGGCAAAGTGGGAATGCCAATTAGCCGGAGGAAAACCAAGCACAGGGAAAGCACAAGTACAGAGAGAACACAAGGAAAACACAGGGAAAACATGCAAACCCTCAACTCTGGAGGTGCAAGGTCACAGTGCTAAGCTGACAAAGAATGTTGCAGTAATGTTGCTGACCATCACTTTGTCAATTGTCTTTTAACCAAAGAAGAGAGCGCTGGCTTTTTAAAGCTCCCAGAAAAATTTTGGAGTGATGCTGAGCTTGTTACCCAAAACAGAATGTTCCCAATGTTGTAAAAGCGTTTCTACAGAACAATAGCCGAACAGATTTTTTTTTTAAATCAAACAGAAAGTTTTGTGTTTACAGAATATTACTGTGTGGCACATGATTGCCAGTATGACCGCTAATGTTTGCTTTTGCTGCCACCGTGTGGCCAAATACATGTAATGCAACCTTTAGTCAACGTTTGCAGTGATAGAATTGCCTTCAGGATGAAGAATTAGCTGTGATAAAAGTTTAGTGCTTATAATAATTGAACATGACTAAATACAAAAGTATATAGTATGGTTCATGGTTTTCTGCATTAATTTGTCATACAATTTGTCATAAAATGTGATCTGATCCTCATCTAAGTCTAGAGTATTGGCAAATATAATGTGCCTAAAATAATAACACACAAAAAAATCTGATCTTTGGTGTTTTTCTATTGAGAACAACCATATAAACCTCATAGTGCTAGTGGGGAAAGTGTGTGAATCTTTGAGCTAATGACCTCAAAAAGATAATTGGAGTCAGGTATTAGCATACCTGGAGTCTTGTTAAGAAAATGAGTTTGGAGATGTGGACTAGATCTACTGTACTTTGACTGAAAAAAGCACTTTAAACTTTTTGAGTTTGTTCTGCAAAAGAAGAAGACACTAACGTGAGCCATGTCTCGCTAACAAGAGCTTTCATAGGATCCACAAACAAGAATTGTTGATTTACATAAAGCTGGACACCACAAAGGAAGCCGCTGCTTACTAAAAAGAACATTGCATGCCTGGAGTCTATTGACACTCCACAGTGGTATTGGCAAAATGTTGTATGCACTGATGAAACTAAGATTGAACTTTTTGGAAAGGACACGTGAAGAGCACTACATCTGACATAAATAGGGCACTGCATATCATTATGAAAATATCATTCCAACTATAATGTATGGTGAAGGAAACATCATAATTTGGGCCTGCTTTGCTGCATCAGGGCCTTGGCAGCTTGCAGACATTGAGGGGAACATGAATTCACGAGTGTATAAAAAAATTCTTCGGGATAATGTAAGGATGTCTGTATGTCATCTGAAACTCTGTAGAAGTTGGGTGATGCAACACGACAATGAGCCAAAACACCAGAGCAAGTACACAACAGAACGGCTTCAGAAAAACATAATCCGCCTTTTCAAATTTGGCAAATCAGAGCCCAATATCCAATAGCGATACTGTGGAATGATTTGAAGAGAGTCATACACATGAGCGATCCAAAGAATGACAGAGCTAAAGCAGTTCTGCAAGGAAGAATGGGCTAAAATTACTCCTGTGAACGATGTGCAGGTCTGATCCACAGCTACAGGAAGCACCTGGTTGAGTGTCAACCAGCTGTTAATTCTAAGGGTTCACTTACTTTTTCCACTACCATTTAAATGTTGAATGTGTGTTCAATATAAAACATGGAATTCAGAATTTTTTTGTTATTATAAAAATCAGATTATTATTTTAGGCACATTATATTTGTCAATACCATTGACTTAGATAAAGGACAAATCACATTTAATTACAGATGAATGCAGAAAACCATAAAATTCCAAAAGGTACATTTACATTTACATTTCACATAGTTTTTCTTGTCAGTGTATATATATATAAGCATTTAAAAATGCAATACCCAAGTATATAGTTGTATTATAATTTTTCTATAGCTAATTGATATAGGTGATTTTACTTTATCACTCAAATCTGACCCCTCTCCTGATGGCCGAGTTCAGTAACTGCGCATGCGCGAGATTTTTCAGCCATTCAAAACTTCGATGAACGCGTTGTCCATAAACGACGTTTGTCCCTCACCGGCTACCATTCTGGATCCCATTTCCCTGTCTACCTCCTACACTCGGTTTTCCCTTTAACTTTTATCAAGTTTATATCAATTAAACACAGTGCCTTTGTGTAGCTCTGGTCGCTTGAGTTTCTGGTTTTATCCGCGCATGTAGCCAGCACAATGTTCACCACTACCGGGTCCAGAGGGCTGTGTAAGTAGAGCTCAAACCCGCTTCATGTCGCGGACGGTTTTAGCGTGACGGCAGACGGACATGGGTGAGTCACATTTAGGCTCCGTCCTAAACCGCACGCTAACCCGGTGTTTAGTGTGGCTAGTCGCGTGCGCCAGTATGCGTTACCATGGTTACTGTAGTTGGGAGCAGGAGCGGGACGGGTAGTGGGACAGAGAGCGGTTTGGGAAGCGGTGTGTGTGTGTGTGTGTGTGCGCGCTGTCATTCATTCTGTACTTCAGCTCACACACAGGGCGCAGTGTTTATTGTGTGTGTGTGTGTGTGTGTGTGAAGTCATTAGTGAACAGGTGTTAGAATGGTCTAGAATGGTCACTGATTTATGCACATTTATAAAGTTTACATGTTTTTTTCCCTCTGAAATGTCCTGAGGTTCACGTCTGTCTGTCTGTCTGTGTCTCCTTTCATTAGCTTTCTTTCACTTTTCACTGAAATGTCCAGGGTCTGTCTGTCTCTCTGCCTGTCTCTCTGCCTGTCTCTCTGTCAGTCTCTCTGCCTGTCAGTCTGTCTGTCAGTCTCTCTGCCCGTCAGTCTGTCTGTCTCTGTCTGTCAGTCTCTCTGCCTGTCTCTTTCTGTCTCTGTCTGTCTGTCTGTCAGTCTCTCTGCCGGTCTCTCTGCCCGTCAGTCTGTCTGTCTCTGTCTGTCAGTCTCTCTGCCTGTCTCTCTGTCTGTCTCTGTCTGTCAGTCTCTCTGCCTGTCTGTCTGTCACTCTGTCTGTCTCTCTGCCTGTCTCTCTGGCTGTCTCTCTGTCAGTCTGTGCCACATTCTTTCTCCCCATCTCTCCATCCATCAATTTATTCCTCCATCACTCTGTTTTATTCTTTCTCACTCTTTCTTAGTTTACATATTAACTGAAATGTCCAGTGTCTCTGCCTGTCAGTCCGTCCCACTAGCTCTCTCCCTCTCTCCATCCATTCATCCCTCCATCACTCTCACATTCTTTCTCAGTTTACACTTCACTGACATGGCCAGTGTTTCTGTCTGTCTGTCTCTGCCCCCCCCATTCATCCCTCCTTTACTTGGTCTTATTCTCTCATTATTTCTCAGTTTGCACTTCTCTAAAATGTCCAGGGTCTGCCCGTCTGTCTGTCTGCCTGCTCTTTCATTAGCTTTCTTTCACTTTACACTGAGATTAGTTTTTGCCAGCCCATCCATCCATCTATTCTTCTATCTACAGTGTGTTATTCTCTCTAATTTCATATTTCACTGAAATGTCCAGGGCCTGTCTCTCTGCCTGTCTCTCTGTCTGTTATTTCATTAGCTTTCTTTCACTTCAAACTGAAATTAGTGTCTGCCATCCATTCCTCCATCTATTCCTTTATCTATCTTTTTCTCTCTTATTTCATATTTCATTAAAATGTCCCTCTATCTGTCTGCCTGTCGGCCCCCCTCTCTCTCCATCCATCTATTCATTCATCCCTCCTTCTTTCCATTTTATTCTGTCATTCTTTCTCAGTTCACACTTTACTGAAAGATCCAGATGTTCTGTCTGTCTGTCCATCTGTCTGTGTGTCATTATCATTATCAGTCCACATTTCACTGAGTATTTTTGTATATATCTGTCTGTATATATCTGTATATATCTATTATGTCTATCCACATATGATTTTATGGGGTAAACAATGAATCTTTACAGACCAAAGAACATCTTTATTTTCTATCAGATTTGCTTTAATGTTTGGTGGAGATCCTGTATTGATGATCACATAGTCGAAAAAACTGTCTTTAACTCATCCTAGGGACTTTCAGGTGGGTTAAGATCAGGTCTCAGAGCTGGCCAGTTCATGTGTGAAAATGATTCGTTGTCCTTCCAGAAGCACTCTTGTACAATTTGAGCCTGACGAATCTTGACATTTGTCTTCCTGGAGAATGTAAAACTCCACAGATGTGATGATCTGGTCATTCCTGATCATAACCTGGTCATTTTCCACAAGAAAACGCTCCTCACTGCATCGGTTAGGATTAAGAGAAGTGTTGCCCACTGAAACATATTTATCACTGGAGTAATTATCCAATGAAAAAGCTCTTATGTCTTTAATATATATATATATATATATATATATATTTTTTTTTACCATTTACATTAAATGCATTTACATTTAGGTGCTGCTTCTTTCCCTCCCGCCCTCACTGCTTCTCCTTACCTCGTGTCCTCTTTTTTCACTTCTTTCTCTTTTTCATTATCTTTCTTTCTTCACGTTACACAGACGTGTATATCGTTTAGCACAGTTTGATGTACAGCATCAAGCCCAAGTGTAAAAGAGAACTGAAAGCACAACAGCCTCCTGCGTATTTATTTAGACCGCACTTTTTGAACTTTTGTACCGCGTCTGCCCGACAGATAAAGCTCCAGTGTCGAAAAGCCTGCTGCTGCTTCCCACCGCCTTCAGCGCGCTCCTGCTCGTGGCTCTGCCTCAGTACCAGAAGCTCTTCGTTTACAGCCTGCAGGCCATCACGCAGCACAGACAAGTCAGTGTGCATTTATTTGTGTGTGTTAGTGCAAGGTTACATTCCTGAGTTGTATAAAAGTTGCAGAACTTTTCGCTATCTGAAATGCTATATCTGTGTTCTCTGTGTATCTTCTATAGTTGTGGAGGCTGCTGTGTGGGAGACTGATATGTCTGGATGTAAAGGACATGTTCTGCAGCAGTCTGCTCATCTACAACTTTCGCATATTCGAGAGGCGGTTCGGCAGTCGCAAATTTGCTGTAAGTCGTTCTGCATTGCAGCGGGTATCAGTAGCAGTAACACTTCCTCAACCCTGCCACTTTGGTTTATGATCACGTATACAGTATTCAATAGTGCAGTTATATCAATCTATATTTCTCTGCTATTTAGACTCAAATTGTTACGTGTTACGTGCTGACAAGTGTGCAGTTTGCATTAAACTGTGAGATACAGGTGATTTATATCTGACTGGAACTGCAGCTCTTCATTCACTTACTTACGCTCACACTCACAACTTCTGTTGGCCATTGGTAACTGTGGTGCGACCAAAAATGGACGCCCCACTTGTGATTTGCATGAAAGAAACGCAGCGTGCTGTGATTTGTTTGTTGTGGTGTGAGGATGTACCCGGTGTCTGAAATGACTCACGGAGAAGCATAACCAGAAGCGTTTGAATATCTGTAAACAAAATTTGGATCGCTCCTCTAAGGAAGGTGAAAGTTTCCCAATAAAGAAAATCATTACTGGTGACGAGACGTGGATTCATCACAACGAGCCTGAGAGTAAACAGCAGAGTATGGAACGGAAACATCCTCAATCACAGACTGAGAAAAAGTTACGTCCGAGAAAAGTGACGTTTACAGTATTCTGCGATTCTCAAGGGCCATAAGTATTGGAACTTTATCAGGAAAAAGGTTCAAGAATCAACAGTGCTCGTTCTTATTGAAGAGCTGAAGCCTAAACTCCAGATTAAATGAAGAGGACCGCTGTCCAAGTGCGTTGTGATCTCGCATGACGATGCACGTCCACACACTTCTGTCCATGCTTTCACCTGGTTGGTCCCATGAAAGCAGCCCTATGAGGATAAAGGTTCACGCCTGATGAAGAAGTGAAGACAGCGGTGCATTCATGGCTTAATATGATTGTTAGAATTATATAAAAAATATTACGTATTTGTTCTTTCTGAAAATTACTTCAAATAAATTCCACGGCTTAGATACACTTAGATGTACTTACATATGCTCACATATGCTTGTATTCGTTCACATACATTTATTTGCAGTCACTCACATACACTTACATACTTCCACAAACACTTACATTCACTCAGATATGCTTATACACTTTTTATACACAAACACTTACGTATGCTTAGATACGATGACATACACTCCCGTACAATTGCATTTGCTTACGTACAATCATGCAAGCTTACATATGTTTATATTCGCTCTTATGTTTATATACGCACATACATCTCATACATTGATACAGTTTATGCTCTAATACATGTACGTATATTTGCATAATATATCTCCTATATACGCTTGCATACTTTCGCATATGCTCTCATTTACCATTATACATTTGCATACTCCTACACACAGACATTAGCTCACGCACACTTTTTATACACTTACATTCACTTACTGTACACACATGCATCACACGCTCGCATACAATCCCATCACATATCTGCTAAAGTGAAGTAAGCACTGACTTATAAAACAAAGTTTTTCTTTTTTTTCCGTCTTTCTTGCACATTCTTAATATTTTAATTTATTTTGAACACTGTTTGTTAGATTTAGTTTTTGTAGAAGGACAAGAAACTTTCTCTTTTTTTTCAGTTATGTCTGTATCTTTCATTCATTCGTTAATTCTTTCTTTCTTGTTCGTCTTTATCCTCACCCACATCTTTATCATTTCTATAATTTTTTTCCCCTTAAGAACTGAAAGTTAGATAAGCAAGTAAGAGATCTTGTCTGTAGCAAAGATGTCATCTCTCACTGTCTCTCTCTCTCTGTCTGTCTCTGTCTGTCTCGTCCTCTCTCTTCCTGTGAAACCTCTTCTCAACGTTTCTTCTCCGCTTTCACACATTTTCTTTTTTTGTTACTCAGTAATATTAAACAGTGTAACTACTGTAGTTCTGATCTATCGATAAACTTGAGATCGATTGATTATGAAGTGTTATTAAATAGTCATAAGATATAACAGTATAAAAGCCAGGGAAACTGGACATGATAAATAAATTTCTTAATTGTTTTTAAAAAAAATTTAAGGTCACAGGCGGTCGTATAAGCATTTCACTGCATATCGTACTGTGTACGATTGTGTATGTGACAAATAAAATTTACATTTGATTTGAATTTGATGAGCTGCAGGTGTTTCTCATTGGCGTATTAATTGAACACACTAAGATGTTTTAAAAAAAAGATCTTTATTTCATCTCAGGATATTCTTGTGGTTTTCTAACGTGCACAACATCTATGTGTTGATGTTAGTCCTTCCTGTTCGGGACCTGGGTTCTTTCTGGGTTTCTGGACTTCCTGTTGGCCGAGGCTGTCCACTTCCTGTTTGAGCTGCAGTTGGACGTTCTGCCAGCTGGCCTGTAAGTCAACAATCTGTCCGATTCTTCGCGTTTTCGTTGAAGGATTTTATACACATTTAATATGTAATATTTAACATCCTTATCACTCAGAAACATCATACAGTTTTGTGTCTTCACCATGTGAGCGCGCTGTGTGCACTGAGAAAGCAGCACCTTTCTTTATGTTGTTCTCAGGGTGCTGAGTGCCGAGAGGTGCCTTGCTTCTAGTAATGATCGTTTCCTTTGATAAAAATGCGGCTTATTTTTCTCTTTCATCAAAATTTGTTTTGCATACCGTTTACCTCAACACCTCCAGACATAACTTTTCCCATGCGTCTTATAGCTTGAACTGTCTGCTGAAGTCAAATGAATTAAGGTGACATTTACAGAGCTGAAGTGCAACATTTGAGCAATTAAAAGAGCAATTATGTGCAACATTAGGAGTGAAGGGTCACCAAAAGGTTCAGTTTTCATTACAATACGGTTGAGTCACTGAAGGATTTCACAGTGGCATTGAAAACCATGCCAGAAGTAATTAAAAACAGAATGGAAGTGTTAATAAAACTTATGGAAAATTCAGTTTTCCATAAAAGCTTTTGCATTTTTAATACTTTTGAATGTTTTTCAAATTCACGAGTTTTGACACATTTCCCAGTGCGTGATTATTATTAAAGATGGATAACATTTCTTTCAATCTGTAGCACAGAAGTTTGCCGTCGCTAGTCTTTATTTATTCGTGGTGCACTAGATGTGTAGCATGTTAGTCTCAGGGGACAGAAGTTCAAATCCTGCTTGACGTTAAATGTTTTTCATCCTTAATGTCGAAACAAAATGGTGAAATAAGTCAGTTGTTTAAACAAATCGCTTAATAACAATTAATTTCATTTTTGTTTGTTTGTTTTTGTTTACGATGGTAATACATACTATAGTAAATTTTACACACTGATGATGACTTATTATTTTTCTTATTATTTAATCGTGTTGAGTTACTTGATATTCATTTGAATTTTCTTGAGTTATGGTTGTGAAATAGTTTCAATTCTCAGTATTTTTGCACAAGTATCTTAAGATGCCGTTTCTGCGTCACACACAGCTAATTACACATCCCACACACGCCTTCGGCTGAGGTTTTTAGTTAGTGCATGAGCTGCAAAACTGGCCACTATAAACCTTGATTACCTGTTAGCGTAATTATTTTCCAGTAATTTCAGTGCAGTGCTAATAAAGCAAGCATGATTTGTCCGATGATTCCGTTAAAAGTATTTAGGGACAATAAGTTTATCTCTAATACTTTAAACTCGCTCAGTACAGTTTGTTAGGATGTAATATGATGGATATCTTCAGTCAACATGACATTTTGAGAAATTTCCCCAAAGTAGATAATCTGTAGGTGGAGCGATTAGCGCGGTGACCTCACATCTCAAGCGTTGAAAGATGATTCACACCTCGAGGTCTGTGTACGTGGAGTTTGCATGTTCTCCCCGTGCTTGGTGGGTTTCCTCTGAGTACTCCGGTTTCCACCCACAGTCCAAAGACAATCAGATTAGGTTTATTTCCAAATTGCCCATAATGTGTGTGTGTGTGAATGTGCCCTGTGATAGGATCGGCACCCCAGGATGTACCCCGCCTAGCACCCCAAGTCCCCTGGGAAAGACCCGAGGCCTCCACAACGCATTACAGAAAAACTTTCAACTCTTTTATCTCTGAAAACATGAGACACTTGAATTTAGATTTGTATCTCACAAATATGATATTGAAGGTCACTTGTTTTGACTGTGCTTTCTCAGAAATGACATTTTAAAAGTAGAAATTGAAATTAATTCATGTAATATCGCTTATAATGAGCTTTCTGGTCACAACCTGGACTCTTGTTTAAGCAGAACACAATGCACCTCCCATCAGAAAAGGTTTTTTAAACATTTTAATTTAATCATTGGGTTTTACTTTTGATTTTATACTTTATACACACAGAAATATAGTACGCATATTATGTACATATTGTCCACATCTGGGCTTCTGCACTACCATTTCATTGTGTTCTGCTTGGACCGGCACTCCTCAGAAGTAGGGTAACAAAGTTATTACCATAGTATCTGTGTGAATTTTGTCCCACTTCAGCCAGTCATGTTAAAGAGATTCACATTTACATTTGGAATCAAGGAAAAAAAGAACCTTCTATAAAAAGAGCAGTAAATCCACTGGTAAAGAGTGTAGGTAAAAATGATGTCATGTCTTGTGGGGAAAGGTTTTTTTTTTTTTCTCTTTTTTTTTTTTTTTACTCCACCTGAATATGAAAAATCTGCAGGAAGTGGTCTTGCATCAAATCCCTGATAACCTTAAAGGTGTTATATTTATCTCTTTAGCAGGTTAACACATGTCTCAGAGCTCCCGCAAAGTGTTTGTGTTAATGCTCCAGCTGAAATAACTCTCAAATAATGCTTTTTTTCACACGTCAAACCCCCTTTATTTGACTCATCCTCCAAATGTCCTGTTTCAGTGTCTACGTAAATAAGCCACATATCACCAAGCAACCGAGATGAACACAAAGACAAAGGAGAGGGGGAGTCTCTAATATAAGGTCACATTATTATTATTATTAGATGATTAGATGATTAGATGTTTTAAGCCCTGGCTGAACCAAAATGGAAAAAAGGTTTTTTTTTTTTTGCCCTTGTTTACCCCCCCCTTTATTACACACATTGAGGACCTTTCTGAACATGACTAAAAAGTGAATTTTGCCTAATAGTTGCCCTTTAAAACCAAATGCGACACTGATGTTCTAAGGCATCATTTATAGTTTCCATTAAGTGTTCTTTGAACGGCTCTTGGTTTGTTTTCCCTAAAGTGGTTCTGCTAAGGTACTTCCCTTTTCTCGAAGGAAAGTCTCTTTTACATTGGCGAGAATTCTCCCCAGCAGGAGAGGGCACAAATTGGGAATCTAACAAACTTTTAGAAAAAATCTTAAACAGACACTTTCGGTTATAAGTTTACTTGAGAACTTGCTATAATTAAAAATCTTTCTGGAACTTCTCCAATCAAAAGTCTCTTATACTGGGTAAACTGGTTATAGTCATTACCGTCGTATGTCCCCAAAATATATTATGTCCAAAGGGTGTTTTGAGAGGTGTTGAGGATCAGCAGCCGTTCTTAATGCCTTTCATGGTCATCTGTCTTTTGCTGCGTGTTAAATAGTTCTGTTGTTCATTTGTTCCTGAGCTGTCGGGTGAACTGGGCGCTGCACTGGTGAGCGACAGGCTGACCTGGCGCTTCAGCAGGTTCAGCACTCTTTTCTTGTAGCCATTGCAAGCAAAGAAGTAAACAAACGGGTCGAGGCATGCGTTGAAGTTCATGAGGCACACGGTGATGTGCAGCGAGATCTGGAAGGAGTGCAGCTCTTCGCAGTCCGGGTCATACACCAGCTTCCGGATCATGTACTGCAGTAGGTCCATGTGGTACGGGCTGAAACACACAACAAACACCAGGACCACACCAGCGATCACCGACCGTGCCTTGCGCGTCCTCCCAGATCGCTCCGTCAGATGGTTGGACTTGGCAGCTAACTGCAGTCTGCGTGAGAGTGCCGAGTAACAGATGAGGATTGTCCCCAGAGGGATCCCGTAGCCCAAAACCACAGCACCGATCAGAATATAAGGCAAGCCTTGGACACTGAGCTCAAAATTAGGGTACTCCATGCAAGTAATGATGTTCTTTTCTTCATTCTGTACTTCGTGAGTCATGGGCATGGTCAGTAACGGCAGTGTCTGCGCCAACACCAGTGCCCACATCAACAAACAAATAAACTTTACATTCCTTATTTTCCGGAGCCACGCAAACCTTGGTTTCCGTGCTACGGCAACAAAGCGATCCACAGCAAGGCAGGTCATAAAATTAACACCTGCGTAGCAATTGACGTAGAAGAGCAAAGCCGTGACCTTGCATAGTCCATCTCCCAGAGGCCAGTGGAAGCCCAGGGCGTAGTACATGGCCCGCAGTGGCAGCGCCAGGCAAAAGAGCAAGTCCGACACCGCCAGGTTGGCTGAGTACATTGTGCTGGAGTTGAGCTTGGTCCGCTTGGTGTAGATGACGTGCAACGCCAGTGCATTGCCCACTAGTCCCAGTACACAGATGATTACGTAGGCAAGCGGCATTAGCACTTGTGCCACTCGATAGTGGGAGTACAGGTCGGTGCAGTTGGAAACCGCTAATGCAGACATCGTCACAAACTTGTAAATAAAGAGACTGAAACACAAATGGAAATTTGCATTGTAAGTTCTATTTTAGCTGAAAAATAAAATCAACAACTTTTTTTTTTTTAAACACCTGGACAACCACAAAAATGTAACACTGCAACATAATTAAGAGATTCTATGTCAATCCTACTGTGATGAGGAAACACTTTTAACAGAGTTTTTAGATCGAACCTTTAAGTCTTCCTCCAGAAGAACCTGACCGAGGAACCTCTTAAGATGAATTCTTATTTCCATTTAAAGTTTGTAAAATGTACTGTCTACTGATGTACACTCCAGACCAAGCTAAATCTGTGTTGTTGTTTTTTTGTTTTGTTTTTTATCGTAGCCTCAGCTTTCTTAAACTTAATAAAAAATATTACAGTTGTAACCAAGCATTTATGTTTGGTTTCTGTCTCTAGATACAGCTGTCGAAGGGAATTGAATGCTTGAAAAAAAAATGTATCCAAAACCTGAGCATAACACTATTAAAAATAGCTGTATTAGGAAAAACATTAACAATAATCGCAGTAAATAGGACTACGATCAGAGCTTCATGGAAAAATACTACACTTTGAACACACTTTTTCTTTTGAGCGTCAACAACAATTTCCTGCACGCACAAATCAGTCTATCAGCACCAGATGAATAATATCTAAAAAAAAAACCGAACTAAACAAACGTATAGTGAAAATAAAAGCTAATGAAAAGAATGGCACATGACTACTAATAAATACTGGGAAAATGTCTGCAAAGAAAAATAACAAAAAACCTACAAAAAGCAGCAAGGTGAATTTAACAAAACTTTTGGAAAAAATCGATTACCTTAGTTACTTTGAATCTGTTGTGTCTGTATGGATTGCTCGAACCCAAACTGCTGTGAATCACAGTGACAAGCTATTTATGCATGTTTGCTAGTAAGAATAACTGAACAGAAATGATTCTCATATTTTATAGACCGTGCTGTTGTCATTCACACATTTGCATGACCACAAACACTCATTTAAAGTGCCAAAACAGCTGAAAGGCCATTGGCCGGTCAGTTTTTTTTTAACGCTCTTCTTTTGATTATTTTTTATTTCCATTGGTCTGGTTTTGGCTTAAAAAAAAATCAATTTTTTTGTTCTCTATGTTGTTTTTTGTTTTTTTTCAGCCAATTTTTAATGATATGTAACAGTAGAAATAGTCATTATGAAAAGATATGTATTCAATGCTACTGCTGCCTTAAAAAAATCAATCCTGAAAATCACGTACTCACCAAACGGTTTAACTGAGCGGCAGTTTATTTCTCTGATCGGGTAACACAGAGTTCCTCATGCATTTTAAACAAGACACACATCACACTTTGTTTACTCTCTGTATGTATATGTAGATTTTTTTTCCCCCTCCTTTATGACAATTTTCTAGCATCAACTATATCAGCTATCTCAAGTAGGCTTTTTAATAATGCGCAGCTCCGGAGTGGAGTGAAACTTTAAAGAAAACCACACCACTTCCTTTTCTCTTTTTGCGTATTTTTTTTTTTTCTGCAGCCCCTCCATCTTTTTGTCATGAGGAAGGCCATTGGTGTTCATTTGGAGAAGTGAAACTCAGTTCTCAGACAGTTTGATGTTTGTACAGTATTTTGTAAATCATCATAAATGGAGCAAGAATCTAATGTTGCTTTTTCAGGTAGCCATAATACGCACAATGTGTTATAATACCATTTCCTTGGGTTATGACGTATATGTTTTGCAATATTTTTGTACACAGTTGCAAGGCAAATCATATTTATATTAAATATTTTATTCTAATATGTTTATCTATTTATGTTGAAATGAATCACACATTTCTTTTTTTATGGGTTAAGGCTGTATCTATGTAAGGAGTCTACACTGCCGTCACACAAGCACCACAAAAGCACCAAGAAAAGCAAAGCTAAAAACGTTTCCACCACAGGAAAGTTTTGGTTACTTGGTTAGACTAGAAGTGAGAGTGGGAAAAAAGAACTGGTTGTTTAATGTTGAATTCTGTGAAGTATTCTTTGTAAATAATTTTAAAAAGACAGATTGCTGTGGTGTAAGAATAAAAAGTTCTTGCTTCTGTAGGAAAGTGGGCAACGTCAGGGCAGTAAAAGCACCACACCACACTCTCATCATCATCCTTACGTAACAGATGTGTAGCTTCCTATTCCAATTTCATACTCCCTTTGCTGCTGTAATAACACCCACTCTTCTGGGAATGCTTTCCCACTCAATTTCGAAGCATCTACAAGACCATTAGTGAGGTCAGGTACTGATGTTGCAGGAGGCGGCAACAGTTCAGGGAAAAATACATCACATATGGGTGTCCCCAAACTTTTGGACATATCATTTGTGTATGTGTATACAGTATATTTTAGTTGATAATTAAATCATTTAAATACCCCCTTTTTTTCCGGGTAAAGTGAGCGTTCAATAATAGTAGTTGAAAAGCTGACGTTTGCATGCAGAGGGGCGTTGCTGTTGACAGACCAGTTTGTGTGGTCATGTGTGAGAAATCGAGGGGATGAATGAATCAATGCTGTGAGCGCGATTAAATCAGATTTTTTCCCCATTTTAAATAATGAAAAAATAGAAAATTAATATGTGGAGGTCAAAGTTGATAGTGTGGGCAGCCATGAGGGGGAAAATGTGTGCCTGGTTATCATTAATTATTGATAAATTATTCATTTTTAATTATCAGATGAAAAATGTGTAAAATTTGCTGCCCTATTATCTGTTATGGTACGAGTCATGAAATGGTTTTGCTTGACGTTGTATGACGCGTTTAACACAGCTTTGATGGAACAAAATGTCCCTCCCTGTGGTTCGCCCTCTCGCTCACTCTCCTTGTGACTTGTCTTTTAACTAAAATTCACATGTCTGGGTGTTCCCCTACCATGTGTTGACACTAGTATTCTATACCCGAGTTAGGTTCATTTGACAGGAAATAAAGCAAGGTTTGGTTCAGGCCATGGTTCATTTGTCTCAAATTTCTCTAATCGAGTTCCAAAAGCATACTTTGTTTGTCAGCGGTCTTTCATTGACTACAATATTCTTTTCTTCCTCATTTTTTTGTATTTTGCAATACATATTTGCATCACCAGATTATCAAGCTTCTACTTTCATAGCGTATTTCCTCCTTGGCTGCTGTTGACTGTGAGCTGCTCTTAAACATGCAATCCCGTTACCAGGTCACAGGATCTCCTATCGGTGCCGTTACAAAAAAGAAAGTGCTAATGTTCCTATGTGTGTGGTTTGCTTTTGCTGTTTACCTCCACTGTTGGTAGTTTTACAACTAATAGTGTTGGCATGGTGTTAGAGAGGTGAAAAAAAAGCCTGTGGTTTTCTCACTTTGTATTCGTGTATTTATAAGAAAAGCTGAGGTAAACGAGAGGCTGAGTGATAAAGCCATGTTTATTCACACATATGCCACAGGCAGGGCTGTACATCTCACGGTGAAGATGAATTCGAATAAACTAAAGCTAAAATTAAAATGTCACATGCACCTGAAGGAGTGGTGGTGTAAATCCCAAATAAAAAGATATTTTCATGAAGCCCAATGTGTGTGAGACACTTTTTTTTTGGTTTGCCAACAAATGACGAGCAAAAAAAAAAAGAGGGCACATTAACAAAAATCACATCAGCATTTGTATTTATTGTTCACACTAATATATCTTTCTGAATTACACCAAATTAAAGATTTGTCCTATCCTTGTTTGGTAGCATTAGCTTATCTACCCAAACACAGCACTGTTAGTCAGAAAAAGCTTTTATATTATTTTATATTATTAAAAACCAAGCCAGTTGTCCATAGACTATAATGGTGTGAAATCTAGAAGCTAAAGTTGCTACAAAACCAGATAATAGTAACTGTTATAAAATTATAAAGAAGCTAATGTTGCTACTTTAGCTAAAGTTAGCTACAGGACCTAAAGTGACAGGTAAGCTAGCTATCATTAGGCTAACTGCTACACCATGTTAAACAAGTTACTCATGTCAAAAGCAAGCCCGCTTATTGTCCAGCCTATAGAACAAAAATGATAGCATAGGCTAAAAAAAAAAAAGCATTAGGCTAATTAATATGTTTTGTTAATATAATAGAAGTACTGTACTGTGTGAACACATAGCTAACATTGCTGGAGAGTGAGAGAAAACGCTAAGCTCTTTATTAAGCTGTGTCCACAAGTAACTACAGAAGCTACTTAACTTTTGGCAAACTATTACTATAAGTGTAATCTAGTGTGTAGTGTGTAATCTAGAGTAAACTATTATTCTGTGTAAACAATTCACATAGGTTACTAGCAAGCTTGCTAGCATTAGAATGGACTACCGTGTGTATAACCTGTGGCATTAGCTAACATTAGCATTGTTATGTTAAATAGGAGCACTAGCACTGTTGCTAGCTAAATGTTTATTTTGGACTCTCTCTCTGTCTCTCTCTCTCTCTCTGTCTTTCTCTCAGACTGGGTCCAGTCTTCGCTCTCTTTGTGCCTTTCTTCTGTTCCATCCCTCGAGTTCAGATCACTCAGCTACTGAGCTACGTCTCCATCAGCAACAAGTCTCTCATATACCTCGTGGGTCTCCAGGTGAGCCATTTTTGACCTGCTGAACAAATATTAGTATCAAGATACATCAATAGTGATAAAAAGTCACTGCATTCCTGATGTGCATTTTGTTTTTTGCATACAGCTTTTGCTCACTTGCTCTTTTTCTTCTATCAGTTGCTGACATCTAGCGCTTACATGTGGATTGTGGCTCTCAGCGGATTGGTAAGTAAAAAAAAAAAATCCTAATTTAATGCTTTGAACTTTCACCTTGGTAAAAATTTCCACCCAAAACCACGTGTTGTGTAATCTTTAAAATGCACAGCCTTTTACCTCGTTTTGCTCTTGCAGCGTTTTGAAAATGATAATTTGTGGTTAGCATCGAACATTTTTAAACTCTTGTAAACATTTCACACATCTTATCATCAGCAAAGAGTTTTGCTGATTTAGAAGCAAACTTCACGGTTATAGTTGTGCAAAATGATGTAGCAATTTTTAATGTAGATGTTCTGTTATTCATGTAAAGACAAAGGTCATATGGTTTATGTTAAGGCGTTAATAGTGAATACATCAAACTAATCTGAATCGTGTTTATGACTGCTCTACGCTTCTGTTTGTCTCCACAACAAGTCACTCTTCACATTTTAAGGACGCTCCAATCGTAATCGGCTGATGATGCCAATTTTTAAAGATTGGTTGTCTCTCAATTGCCAGCTCTGGCCGAGGCAGCCCGGGTTTACCATACCACTCCATGCATGTGGGCAGACAGTTAGTGACTATTTATTGCTGCTGCACACATTGTGGATGATGAGAGAAATAGCAGAATGCAGAACTTCTGATTTTTATAAAGAAATGTCTGCCCTCACTGCTTTCTAATGAGTGTCCATGATTGGCTCACTAAATACAAAGTGACTGATGTCAATGTTTACTGGAAAACGTTTCGATTTGTTCTTCATTTACGCAGCTTTGTTCCATGTGCTGCACGTTATAACGAGAAAGTGTAGTAGGACATTCGCTTTTTATATAAGCATTTATATAAACGTGGTGTGTGTGAGAGCCGTTGATGCTAGATAAGTATTGGAACATTTTTACTATTTAGTCAAGCATAAACTATTCTCTTGGTTTCTTTATAATCTACTACCCTCATTCCAGAAAAGTTGGGACGTTGAAATGAGCAATGAGCGTTTCAAAAACGCTGGGATTTCCAACAGGAATGTCAAATTTGGACTTCTGTAACCATAGAACACTTTTCCACTTTGAAACAGTCCACTTTAAATGACTTGGCCCACAGGACACTACGACGCTTCTGGACCATGTTCACTTATGTCTTCCTTTTTGCATGATAGAGCCTTAGATAGATCACAAGTAAGGGACTTAGTTGGCATCTGTAGATGGCACGGCGCATTGTGCTTACCAACAGTTTCTGGAGGTATTCCTGGAGCCATTTATTAATGTCAATGACACAATCATGCCGATAAGTGATGCAGTGTCCAACAAAGATCTTTGGCCTTGTCCCTTACGCACAGAGATTTCTCCAGTTCCTCTGAATCTTTTGATGATGTTATGCGCTGTAGATGATGAGATTTGCAAAGCCTTTGCAAGCAACAAGGAACGTTGTTTTGAAGGTATTCCACAATCTTTTTACGCACTCTTTCATAGATTGGAGAACCTCTGCCCATCTTTTTGCCTTTTTTTTTTATAGCTAATCATGTAACAGATCTTATTCCTAGATGTTCTCCCAGCTGAATCTTTTCAAAATCTCTTGTTTTTTCAGCCCTTTGTTGCCCCCGTCCCAACCTTTTCGAGACGCTCATTTAGTGGATAAAAGTGTAAACTTTCTCAGTTTAAACATTTATGTTCTCTATGTTCTATTGTGAATGAAATATTGGCTCATGCGGTTTGAAAGTCTTTTAGTTTTCATTTTATTCAAATAAAAATAAAAAAACGTCTCAACTTTTCTGGAATTCGGGTTGTACATGAAATATTAAGAGAATGGAATATGTTGCATGTGTTGCCTTCCAATAAATAAAAGTTTTACATCTATTATAGTTTCTTAGATCTTAATTATGTTTGTGCACTGTTGTTTAGAAAACACCAAAAACCCCTGATTAATGCACACTTAACACATTTGTGTGTGTCCAGGTCTCAGGCATGCTGTACTACAGTAACGTGTTGGCTCTCCAGCGGGTCCTGTATGTTCCTCATTGGGTGTCATGCTGCAGCTCTTATCTCCTTGAGCCTGTGTTCTCAGGCACAGAGCCACGTGCTGAGGCTCCAGTGGGCATGGGAGCAACGTTAGACATCCAGCGACAGCAACGAATGGACATGCTGGACCAACAGCTGCTGCTCTCACAGCTGGCGCAACTCAGAAGAAACGCCCAGCAGCCACCACCACAGCAGGTACTGCCTACAATCCTCTGATGTGTTACTTAAATGTACATCTATCATGGTCATTTTACTAACAGAGACAAAAAAGATGCACTCACTAAGCATTTTATTAGGAAACACATGTACACCTACTCATTCATGTCATTATCATATCGCAGCGGTGAAGAATCATAATGCAGCAGTGTAGAATCATGTACATGTGTGTGCGCGTGCGTGCATACGTTTTGCTGACTTAGTATGCTCTTTAGTTAATTTACTGGCACTCAGATGCACAAAAACACACACACACACATTGCACAGGAACATAACAGCTCAAGAGGAGTTGCTTCATGTCTCAGTTTGTCCTCGTTTCTCTCTGTATCTCTCCATCAGTCTACCAGCTCTTAACCACAGGGGGAAATTCCATGTTGACCACACATGAACAGAAAGTTCACCTTCATATTAACGAAAACAAAATAACACTGATTCTGTACACATACTTAATACCCATGTGCCCAACTAACAACATGATGTGGTCTTCCAGAGAATGGACAAAAGCCATAACCCATGAAAAAAGAACATGGTTTCATAGTTATCCTGTAGTTATCATGTTACCATGGTAATGTAGGTTTAGTTCTGCTAATATGAAACATCTCCAACTGAGGCCGCATTAGGGGTGTTACAGTGACGTGATCACAGTTAAGGGACTTTATGCATTCTGCATTTCAGGTGATGGTTAAATAAATTGTAAGCAGTCGACCATCACACCCATATGTGGTTCTCTTCTAAACCAATACCACAAAGAGGCAATTACACAATTACACTACCGCTCTAAAGTATGGGATCTCTTTCTAACTTCATGGTCATTTCTGATTTTTCTTTCTTTCTACAAAACATTGCTGCAGGCGTCCAAAATATGCAATAATCTCCTTTGAGCAGTTAATATTGAGACATATCTACTACTCATGATTTGTAAAGCCTTCGTAACAGCTCTAAACTGAGGTGCTGTTTGTTAATTGGTGGTGTCTGAGCCTGGTAACTCTAAGTGAACTTTTGGTAGCCAGTTTCATCATGGTGCTTCATGGGTTTTGGACATGCACTTGACAATACTGTTCTTGCAAGAACTATTCAAGAAAGCCTGACCTCAGTGTCCTAAAATAACAACTGACTGCTGTTGTTGTTGTTGTTGTTGTTGTTGTTGTTACATAATGACCTAATTCCATACGTGTTATTTCACAGTTTTTAAATCCCCAGAATGTGGAAAATAAATGACTAAACAAAAACTGAGAAATTTCAAATTCAAATTGTATTTGTCACATACACAGTCATACACAGGATGATATGAAGTGAAATGCTTATATGACTGCAGATGACCTAAAAAATTAAAAAAGAAAGAAAAAAGTAGAGTTTTCCAATAAGAATATAAAGTATGAAATGAGAGAATTTTTTATACAAATTATAAATATAGAAGAATATAGAAATAAACTTTAGTTATAAAAATAATTTAAATTGAACTTTTTGTACAAATAATAATAAAAAAGAAAATAATAAAATAAAGAAGAGTTGAAGTGGAATGTAGAAACCCTGTCCAGTTATGGGCAAGACAATGTGCAGAATAATGTGCAAAGTCACAGTTCAAAGTTTCCTTTGCAAGTGATCCCAAACCTTTGAGCGGTTAGTGCATGTAGAAGGTCATTGTATGCTGTAGCATTATACATTACAATGCCGTGAAAAAAATTTGAGATTCTTAAACAGTCAAAAACTCTCTAATGCAGCTTAATTGAAGCAATTCTGCAAAGAAAAGTGAGCCAAAATTCCTCCACAGCCAGTTATCGCAAACACTTGATCTGCAGTTGTTTGCTGCCATTGGTCTCAATCAGTTAAGAGATAATCACTTATCTCAATCAGTTAAGTGTGACAAATTAAAAGCCCCAAATCCTTCCAGCCTGACAATGCCCATGTGCACAATGCAAGACATGGAGTGTAAGATCTTGAATGTCCTGCACACCAACACATTTGGGAAGAACTGGAATTCTTAGGCCTTGTTCACACAGGCGTTAAAATCGAGCGTTTTTCTGGCGTTCGTAGCGTCCGGTGAGCGCCACAAAAAAAACTTCCTTTAATCCGACGTTGTGCAGTCATAGAGTGAACCCAGTAGCGGCGGGCTTTCATATCCAGTTCCCGACACTGCCTCCACAGGTTAACACAGAAACTACAAT
>JAOVVA010000028.1:10488051-10501191 GCA_028565275.1 Leiocassis micropogon | reverse complement strand
TGTTAAGTACATAACTCCACATGTGTTCATTCATAGTTTTGATGCCTTCAGTGAAAATCTACCAATGTAAATGGTCAAGAAAATAAAGAAAACACATTGAATTAGTGAAGGTGTGTCCAAACTTTTGGCCTGTACTGTATATACATTTTTATTTTTACCAGACAGGTCCCTGGCACTGCATTTGTAAAGAATCCAAAAGACAAACTGAAACTTTTTGAATTAAATGTTTTAGCTAGAATTTGTTGTGCATGCAACATAATCAGCTTTTTAGTGTCACTGCTAATAATCAGCAGGAAATTATTTATTAATAATGAATAACAACTTCAAGTTAGAATTGTAAATTATACGACTGTCATTAAGGAAGTACTTTGGTGAGGACTAAATTCTACACAATTTTCCCATTTCTGCAAATGTAGTCGATCACCTGAGCCATACGTGTACGTGTTGTCTGATTTTCGAGTCCTCCAGTTTTGCACTGGAGCTGCTAGAGTAACTGACGAATCATTGAAAGTTCATCTCATCCACAATCTTTTCTGTAAACATCTGCCTCATATCACTTCCAGTTCTTTAGAAATGTCAGCAAGACGTTATCTTTTTTTTCTACGACAGAATATCATTTTTAAACTCGAGGTCTCACTTTCCAAAACTTAAATGATGTATTATTCCGAATGTTGTGTAGATAACATACGCTGCCTGGCCAAAAAAAAGGTAATACGGGTCAAATTATTGCTGTGCGTCAAGCAAAGTAAACAACTAAAGAGATTTAAAATGACTAGAACTGGGTTAAGACAGAACTTCAATATATTATCAAAACCAGGAAGGATTGTGCTGTACTGTCAACTTTGCAGGAAAAAACATCATGAACTGAAATTATTTAAACACTTCTTGAAGTTGCATGGTAAAAAAAATCAACAGCTATGTTTAAAAAAGTGAAAGTAAGAGCATTTCCATCTTCACAATGTAATGAGTGGGTTGGGACAAAACAGCTGTGTGGTCATAAGAAAACCACTTCTTAGTAAGGCTGATCAGTAAAAAGGATTTAGTTTGCTAAAGATTGTACTTTGGAGCAATTGGAAATAGTCATGTGGTCTGATAAGATCAGTCTGACTTGATTCCAGATCATTGGGTGCATCATGGTAAAAAGGGAAGCACATGAAGCGATGCACCCATTATTTATATTGCACACTGTACAAGTCTCTGGAGGCAGTGCTATGATCTGGCGTTGCTATAGTTGGTCAGGTCTAGACTCAGCAACGTTATGCAGCAATAAAACAAAGTCGGCTGATGACCCGAATGTACTGAATGACCATAGTAATCATTTTTACACATAAACTGGACACTAAAAGCTAAAGGTGATTGAATGGAATAATTTTCTATTATACTTTTTTTGGGGGGCCAGGTAGGTCTACTTTCAACTTTAGATTTAAAGTTTAATGCCTGCTCAGATATCTAATCATGCAAAACATTTTGAGTGAGATAATGTCTTTTCTCTAGTTAAAGGTAAATAAAAAAAAAAAATAGGAACTAAGGAAGAGAACCTCAGACAGCAGATATTTCTCAACTGATCTTCTACATCGACTATCCCTTTAAGTCCAGCTGTCCAAAAAGGCTGCCATTGAAAAATTGATTCATAGTGATAGTTCATAGTGACTTGGTTGTGTTTCCTATCTTAACAAGACGTTGTTGGAGATGGTGCTGTTTAACATTAAACACAAATCAAAATGTTTTTTTATTTTTATTATTTTATTTATTTATTTTTAATTGCAATAATATGGGATTATGACCAGTTGAATTGTGTTTAACAGAATTCCGCTGTAAAGTATTGTATAACCACTCAATATTTTCTGTAAATTACTATTTAAAAGAAATAATAAATACCATTCTGTCTCACTGGATAAACAGAAATTCAGTGTTATCTCCCTTTGAAATCTACTTCTGGACAAGATTTTCTAATGTTATTTAATGTGAAACGTGTTTGTGATTCACATTTGCAATCCTCTGTATTAAAAAAAAATAATGATGTTTGATCTTTCACCACATTTCAGGAACAAGATGAATTCCCAGTTTGTTAATAGGTGACAGTGGATATGCTGCTGTAACAAGCCAATAAAATCTGTGAACTTATACCTGCATGTTATTTCCTACAGCTATAAAGACTCATTAATTTTATTACATCATTATACTATATTAAATATCTATTTAAATATGCACTATTGGTCTGAACTGCGATGGATTGGCACCCTGTCCAGGGGTACACCTGCCTCGTGTCCTAAGCCTCCTGGGATAGGCTCCAGATCCCCGCGACCCTGAATACAGGGTAAAGCGGTATAGAAGATGAGTGAATGAGTATTGGTCTGAATACAGCGCCATTTTTTAAAATGGGAAACACTGACGCCTGGTGGTCATTTTGTTTCATTGCAAAATTATAAGTGAAATTTATTATTGCCTTGTCAACCACATCAACTTCTGAACATTTCACTAAAATGACAGCATAGATACTGAGCTCTTACCCTTTTTTTTTATCACTTTTAAATTTTCACATCTTTTATTAACCTAATGCTGCCCTGTAAGTACTACAATCAGTTACATTTGTAGGAAGGACAAATGGAAGCAATGAATAAATGAGAGAAAATTGTATGAGGAAAGAGAGGTAAGAAGGAAATAAGAAAGAATCAGAAAGGAAAAAGAATGACAGAAATAAAGGGGGGAAAAGGGAAAATATTTTTTTAAAGAAAACAAAGACTGAAAAGTAAAAATAAGTTAATATAAGTTATAAAATAATGTCAAAAGTTTATACAAGTAAACAAAGTTATGCAAAACAGCAGAAGAAAAAAGCAAGGAAAATGAAAGTCAGTTAGGAAAAAAGAGAAACAAAAAGGACAAAAGGCAGGAAGTGACCAAGGAAAAAATGGCAGATAAGAAAATAGAGGGGAAGGAAAGAGTGAGCAAAAAAGGAAGGAGGTACGGATGGTAGGAAGAAAGAAAATAGAAAGAAAGTCGAGCTAGAAGAATGAAAGAGTGAGCATGAAAAATTGTATGAAAACTAGGAAGACAGAGCGATAAAGGAGAACGAAAGGGAGGAGGTCAAGGAAAAGCAAGGACAAAAGGAGGTAAGCAAGGAAGGAACGACAAATGTGGAATAAAGGTGTGAGAAAGATTAAGGAAGGAGGGAAGAAATAGAAGTAAGGAAAGAAGAATGAAATAGAAAGAGAAAAGTGATCAAGAAAGGAAGCCCTTTCTGATTTTATTTATTTATTTTTTTGCATATTTGTCGCACAAAGATAACCCAAGTAAGTACAAAATACGTTTTTAAGACTTTTTAATTTATTAAGGGAAAAAGCTGTCCAAACCTGTTTGGCCGTATAGGGAAAAAAGTAATTGCCCCTAAACCTAATAACTGGTTGTGTAACTCTTGGTAGCAATAACTGCAATCAAGCATTGCTGATAACTGGCAGTAAGTCTTTCACATCATTGTGGAGAAATTCTGGATCACTCTTTTTCCAGAATTGTTCAAATTTAGCCACACTGGATAACCCAAGTGCACTTGAGCTTATGATCACAAATTGATGGCCGGACATTCTCTTTCAGTATTGTCTGATAGAGAGTAATCATGGTTACTAATAATGGCAAATCATCCAGTTTCTGAAGCTGCAAAATAGCCCCAGGCCACGTTTGACTGTTGGTATGATGTTCTTTTTATGAAATGCTGTGTTCTTTTTTTCTACCAGATGTAATGGGACGCACACTTTTCCCTTTCCAGAGTGATTTATGTCAATCACTTAGTTTCGCAGCTGTTATTTCTTTAGATTGTGTGTTGTTGTTTTTTATGTTTTAGCATGTTCCAGGATCTTGTCTGGCAGTAATGAGGCCTGGAAGTGGCATATGAAATGTAACTCAGCTTTCCAAAACTCTCAGTTTAGCAAGGGGAGTGCAATTACTTCACATAGGGCCAGGTAGGTTTGGACAGCTTTTTTTTTTTTTAACTTAATAAATGAAATCACCATTTAAAAATGCATTTTGTATTTACGCGGGTTATATTTGTGTTATTTTTAAATTTGTTTGCAGGAAGGGGTAACTAATGTGTATTGCGCACTGTGTGTAATTACACCTGACCAGTAGATGGCAGCGTGAATCACAAAATCCGCCATTACGTCTCTCCTCTTCCTCCTCCTCCTCCGCGCCCTTCGTATAAACCCGCCCCTGCTCTGATTGGCTCAACCTGTACAAAACTCTGACGCAATATTGTGCGCGCGCGCGCAAGAGGTGGAGCTTTATCTTACGGTTAGCAGGTTGTTCGGTTTGTAGCTCGAGGCGTTTATATTATTATATTTTCTTTTTGTTAGTTCGGTCGCAGACATACAGATCCGCCATGAGCGACAACGAGAAGGAGTTCGTGGTAAAAGTACGTAAGGAAATTTTGTTTATTTTAAACAACGTATTCAGGAATACAACGTTAAATATGTTTCACAATTTGTAAGCGCGATGTTGCTAGCTAACAAACGGAATTCGTTGTGAAAGGGATTAGCAAGCACGCTATTTAGCTACACTGAATGGCCGCACCTTTGAGCAAGGATTTTTTAATATATATTCATTTATTGGTGTTTGTGGTAGCTAAAGTTTGCTTGTTTCTGTGCTTTTTAACTTATTTTTAATTGTTAATATCCACTACCGCGTCGAGGCCTATCGGTGTAGCTTATTAGCTTAGCTTAAGTCTTTATTGTGAGGCGTGAAGCGCGCTGAAGGCCTGTAGGTGTCGCTGACTCAAGTCCCAATTTCGATGTCAGCCGTGACGTAGTGCACTAGATAAGGCGTGGCCTAGATTATTTCGCGCACTACGTAAGGTTCCTGTATAGGGAGACGGTCGCTGTTTGGTATTCGGCTTTGCTTCTGCTTCAATTTAGGGCAGCGGCGCAGATTTAACACGAAATATTATCGATTTTAAAAAGTTAGGTTTATACATAATTTGCATAATTTGTTCTTATTTGATTATTCTTGTTAATGTGAAGGTCAGTTATGAGCCAAAAAAATGAATTGTAGTTATGAACACCACGTGCTCGCGCCATTTAAAGGTTAAAATTTAATCCGGACTTTTTTTTTAAGGATTTGAATGTATTTAAATCGTGTTTTTTGTTTTGAAAATGTAAGGTTTTAGATTTAAGGTCATTTGAACTTTTCCATCAACGCCTCGAAGGAAATTGTGATTTTATTCCAGTGTTTATTTATTCCATTTATAAATAAACTAAACTGCATTAACGACAATTCTTAAAGGTAGCAGTGATTATTTTTGTTTTGGCCAGCCCAAAATGATGAACACTTTGAGTTTATCCCCTGTTTATAGGAAAACTCCACCCTGAACCACAGTACGTGAGGTTTTATTTAAATGTTTTTCAACAACTCGGGGGCACATTTTGTGTTTTTCGCCATTGCACTGAAAGTTTAAGGGTTGTGCAGCAGTGTCTCTTGGGGACATTGTTAATGCTGGTATGTGACTGGTCCAAGCAGGTAAAACTAATAGAGTAACCATGGTATATTTCAAACAAAAGTTATCTTTATTTAGTGGATTATAATGTAAATTTCAGCAAATGAGCAGATAATCGATAAAAAAAAAATGCAGAGTTTTTTTTTTTTAACAAGTACACAAGGTTAATGTTTATGGTGGATTTTTCCCTTAATCAGTGGTGAATTTGGTCCTCCAATACAAAAGCTGGGCTAAACGTGCCCTGTTTAAGAAAAGTCACTCATTTAATATGTGATTGTATTTACTTTTATGTAGTACGTTTAATTCATAAACATTGTTTGGCCTATATCAAGGTCTCTCAGTGGACTTTTATTTATTTCCATATTTTATTTAAACTAATGTTACATTTTTCACCCACATGCCTACTACATGGACTTTACCTTTTTCTTGTTTTTCCTATTAAGGTTAAGATGGGAAGAATGAAAAAGGTGGCTGAAGTCGAATGTTGTTTAAATGAGGCTGAATTTTACGAGTGCATGCTAATTCTGTTTGGCCCGAAGTTCTGAGAAGTTCCCTTCATGTAGAGTGTTGTCACATTGGAAGCAATGAATGGTTCAAGATGAAGTACTGAAGTCAGAATAAGAAACAGAAGAAAGAAGAACAGAATTTGTTGAAGTTATGAAGTTAATCTCAGAAGTGTTCGAGTGGATAAGATGAAAGAGGGCTAAGTAACGTGCATTAGTCTGTTTTTGTCTGAATAACTCTCGTTCATTAAAGTTTGCATGCTACTCTTTCTGTCATAAAGACAACGCCTTTGTAAACGATATTCTAATGTTAGTCAGTGTTTTGTTAAAGAGAAAAAAATCCTTCATGATGCAATGGCTTTAAAACCGACTCCAGCTTTAACAAGTCTGATTGTCAACATGATTAGCCAATAAGAGGTCTGGGGTCATGACTTGATGCATGGTAGGTTCTGGCTCTGTTTCTGTTGTGCTCATTTTGTTTGGGTTCATGCAGGAGGAGTCCCGCTCTCGGAGTGTGAGTCCCAGAGGCTCTGTGAAGTCGAACAGCAACTCTCCGGGAAGATCTAAGGATGGCTCCCACCGCTCTCGCTCCAGGTCCAAGTCCCGGTCCAGGTCCAGGTCAAAGTCGAGGTCTAGGTGAGGATACTTCTTTACATTCAATGAATAATATATGCAAGATGTAAAGGATACACAGTCAAGATTCATTAGTTTTATACAATTTACATTAAATCTGAACTGCAACCTTTTTTTTCTCCCTCCGTCCTTCTCTTCACCTCCCTTTCACAAACAGGTCCCGTTCCCATCGGAGCTCTCGTCGTCATCACTCCCGTTCACGTTCTCGAAGGCGCCACTCACGCAGTCGGTCATACAGCCGCGAGTACCGTCGCAGCCGCAGCCACTCGCCTATGTCTAATCGCAGGCGGCACGTCGGCAACCGGGTACAAAGCTCATTGAGCTCTGCGTTTGCACGAGACACAGATCATACCACACGTCTTCAACTCTCTCACTCTGGCTCCATAAAAGTAATATTTATTTATGTACTCTGAAACTACAGATTTAAGCATCTGAGATTTAGGTGGAGTGGTGGATAGCCCTGCTACTTTTAACAAATAAGTGATTTGAAGATTAAAACCTTGTCCTTGCCAGAAGCGTTCAGTGATTTATAATAACAGCATGTGGATATAAATTTTAAAAAATGTTGTTAGAATCTGTTTCCAGACCTGCATAAAAGTGTGCTATTTATTGCTATTTATCTTTAATTAAATGCTGTTGGTGTGGTAATAACATTCTATTGCTTATTTGTCTTATTTGTCATCTCATAGGCAAACCCTGAACCCAACTGTTGCCTGGGTGTGTTTGGCCTGAGCCTGTACACCACCGAGCGAGACCTGAGAGAAGTGTTCTCTAAATACGGCCCTCTTGCCAGCGTCACTATCGTCTACGACCAGCAGTCTCGCCGCTCACGTGGCTTTGCCTTTGTCTACTTTGAGAACAGAGAGGACTCCAAGGAGGTTTGTTTCTGTAGACTGCGTTTTAGAGGGGCGGCTTTTGCTCTCCTATGTTTTTTATAACAGTTCTATAAGCTAGTGTTAAGATTTTTCACCATGTCCATCTGAAACGTTTTCAGGCTAAAGAGCAGGCTAATGGCATGGAGTTGGATGGCCGGCGTATAAGAGTGGACTTTTCCATCACAAAGAGACCACACACCCCTACACCTGGCATTTACATGGGCCGGCCCACCTAGTGAGTGTCTCATCCACACGCTTCACACTGATCTAGGACAGGATATTCTGTTTAACTGTGTCATGAGAGGCAATTTCTGCAGCAGTAGTGACATCGACTCTATTTTTAATGGAACAGTTTTGATGAGTCCTTTATTGTCTGGGGCGAACAGCAGTGGGGGAGCACGGACACCTCAGCATGTGGCTATTGGTACTGTTCTGCTATATGGAGTGCTTTTAAATAGTAATGTAGCACTTTACATTAAAACTAGAGTACAGTTGAATAAAGTTAATGTTGACAGAAAGCTTCTCAAAACAGGGATTTAGTATGGTTAGTATTCCAGATTTAATCAGGTAATGGTATTATTAATCTGCCAGTATTGGTGTAAACTATTTTGAAAGTATAGCAGGATTCTTTACACATTTCAGTGTGAGGTATCACGATAATTTGTTACCCCCCTCCCCCCTTTTTGTTTAAATACCAATACCATCATGATTTCAAAAAATGGATTAGAGAAGTAATAGAAAACAATCTAGGACTTTGTCATGTTGACCGATGTCTGTGATGGCAAGAATTAAGTCTGACATACTGGAATAATAAAGCTGAGTTTTATTTCTATTGATTGATCTAATTGTTTGTGGTGGAGACCAATCAAAGAAGTGGACATGCCAAACACTGTCCCCTGTGCAAACTCTTAAAACTCAACTTGACCAAGCATGCATGTCGAGCAGCTTTTAATGAGGGCGAGTTTTGAGACGGGTGCCCGCTTTTTATCGCGGAAGACTTGAGGCTCATTTTGTGCTCGCAGTTTTTCGAGACTAGTGCATGCATGTGTAATGGTTGCTCTGCAAGACTAATTCGCTCGTGGCGTTTTCACCGGTGTAGTATCTTAACTGACTAAGCACTAGTGGCCAGAATTTCTGATGGAATAAATGCAGCCTGAGATGTAATACTGTTCAGATGCACTTGGTTCTCTGTCCACTTCGGAGTAAGAAAATGCGCGTTCTCTTGCATATACGCAGTCTACTGCAACCACCTCTTCAAGTCTAGTCATTGAATAAAACGACAAAGGGATTCGTTCTCTCTCTTGTTGCTCAGGGCTCGCTTAATGCAGCTCATATTAAAAACTCGGTCTGGTTTCTTCCTTCACTCTCACATCAGGCACACTTCACTGTTGTCCATGCTGTGCTTGACTGTATCCGTCAGATCCTATAGATCTGCTAATAGTATCCAAATCCTTATTTATTTTTTTTTGGATACATAATACAGCATATTACCAATGCTGACCTTTTACCTTTTTCAAAATTCTTGTCTGGCAAAATTTATTCCAGCTGCAGCAAAGCTGTTGTATAGGAGAATGTGTTTTTTGTTTTTCATTTTAAAATATACATTTAGTTTTATGTAGATTAAAAATTAATCTGAATTTTTTTCTATATATACATCTTTGTTTCTAAGTGAGTAAATTTTCACTTTCTTCATTGCGTCCAGTGGTGGTGGTGGAGGAGGAGGAGGTGGTGGTGGAGGAGGAGGAGGAGGAAGTGAAAGAAGACCCAGTACATCCTCCAGCCGTTCCAGAGACTATTATGATCGCGGTTATGACCGTGGCTATGATCGAGGGTATGACCGCTACGACGACCGGGAATACTACAAATCCTACAGGTCAGTGAGTGTAACTGTAGGCTGTTGACTTTTGTCTAGTATTGAAAAATCTAGTGTTCCTGATCTTGGTAGATTAAGAATCATACTGCATCTTAATATAGCTTATTGATAAAGTATTTGATCAGCGGTCACATGCTTTTAAAAATATTGCGTTAATTTATTAAATAAAGTGTGCTCTTGAACAGATTTAATTAAATGTCTTATTGCTTGATTTATGATGCCTATTTTGATTATATAACATGGTGTAGGTCTAATCCTATGCTGACCTTTAACCCCAAATCATATTCATGTAGGCGCAGGTCTCCTTCACCCTACTACAGTCGTGGAGGATACAGATCCCGGTCCCGCTCACGGTCCTACTCTCCACGTATGTACAACCTGTGTGTGAAGAAATGTATTTATATTGATGCGACACAATTTGTATGAACCGATAATTTAGCAGAAGCGAGCATAGGAAAGAATGCGCTGAATATTCTAGAGCAAATAGCCAGCGGTGAGTCGTCTAGTCTTGGAAATGTTTCATTGTGTAGATGTGTGCATATTCTTCACAAACTACTGGAGCTTGTCCAGGGATTTTTTTTTTTTTCATCTGTTAACATCTGTCCATTTTTATAGGGCGCTACTGAGGAAGCCGGAGTGTCTAATCGATGGAGAGGATTCTGTGCTCGTGATTGAAGAATAATGGGGAAATCAAAGTTTTATGTTTTTTGGTGTGGTTTTTTTTTTTTTTTTTTTTTAAATGCCATGCATGTTTCATTTAATAGTCATTGTTTATGATGATCTGTGCATCTTCTTGTTAGATTGGCTACAGGCCTCATTTGATGTTTAGCTTGTGTGAGTGTGTTATGTTGCAATATACCAGCGTGTCCCAGTCAAAATCCTTAAACTGGAACAGCTGGGGAATCCAATGTTGTCACTATTCAAGAAATAAACAGTATTTTACAACAGTCTTGTCCACTTGCCTTGACTGTAGTTTCAGAGCCTCTTAGCCTCCACAGTGACAATGAGATCTAATATAAATCAGTAGTTCAAGTCATGAAATGATTAGGGGCTGAGCAAATTATTTTATCAGTAGGTCTTCGCAATGCCACAATTAAAGTGATGAGGGGTAAAACTACACACACAAGGGGGAGTCAAAAATTATCTGCACTCTGACTGGATCAAATTATTAACCTTTAGAAAAGACATAATTCAACATAATCTCAGAGGGTCAATCTGTCAATGTTTTAGGCCGACCTGCGAGGCATGAATTGTGCACTGTCTTTATTTCATCAGAAGTGAAATCTTATCCTCGTAGAGCTGTTTTGTGGAAACCAAACAGCTGAAAGTCTGATCAAGCGAGATCAGGACTATAGGGAGGATGCTTTTAACATCTCAAAACAAAAAGTTTCGACAATGTGGGTAGATGTGCGTGAATGCTTGTCATCAGCCGTGGAAGTGGTGGCTCCTTGATGGCTAACTTCTCTTTCCGTTCATACACATTTCTTCGTGGCAGAGTACTACCTCCATTCTGTGCTCTAAGTCTTTGATTAAGTAATGGCACCAGGTACACTCTTGCACCACAAAAAACAATCACTGCACGCTTCTTTCATACAAATCACAAATGGGGCGTCCATTGTTTTTACTACAGTGACAAATGAACTGATTTAACATGTTCACACCTGCACAGCAAATGAGTGGGGAGACAGTAGCCTTGAACAGAAAGCGCTGATGAGAGAGCGGCCAACGGAAGTTTTAATATAACCGGATTGTGGATCATGTGTCTTCGTGTATAGGAATTTGTGTGAGAGGGATTTTGCAGTTATTTATGCTGTGTATTTATTTCTTCAAATGAAAAAAAATTGTATAAATTGCCGTTTGATTGCGTGAAGGTGCTTTTATTGATTCCCTGTAAATGAATTTATAGTATAATATTTGAATACGGCTTATGGTAGTTGTGAAAACTACGTAAACCATTATACTTTCTAAATCCAATCAGCTGTGTATCCAAAAAAAAAAAAATCAGTTTTGGATGATTGGGATGTAACACCGTATTAATACATGGTTGTGGCTTGCACTGAGAATAATTGACACGGCCCTAAAAATGTCACTAAATATTTCATCGCATATTGTTTGTATTGTAAGTATTGTTAGTTCTCTCCAGATTAAACTAGAAAGACCAGTAATGAACAATAGCTGCATTCCATACTGACAGCTGTATTAAATGTGTCAAAGTGTAAAACACAACATACTGTCATTTATGAGAAAAAAAGATCTAGTGTAACCTAGTGAGTCTAACAGATGCATGTAAATATTTTAGATGTTTTTTTTTTAAATCATTGGCTTCTTTTCCTGTAACCAAGGTGTGTCGACTAGTCCATGTTCTTCCTACGCTTTCTGCACACTGTAGGCCGGACTCATCTTTCTCAAGCAGCCTGCATGTACTACTGTACTGAAGACTGGGATTAGTTTAGGTAAATAGGCAGATCCGCATATATCATGCAGTGGACTGAACAGTGCTTCCTTCTTCCTACACTACCCAGAAAGCATTACGCATAGAACTACTTGATGCACTTTCCAAAAAATAAATAAAATATATCACAGCCCACCCTGAAAGCAAAGCTGGTGTGGGTATTTAAAAATTTTATTCACTTCCAGAGTGAATGTGCAAGGGTTGTGTGGGTTTTTTTTTCTTTTATTTTCTGTTCTTTTTTTATTTTTGTTTCACTCCCTGAAGGGCATGATGATGGGTGTGTGGTACTGCTGTTGTTTTTAGTGCCTTCCCAAGCCCAACCTAGAGAAACTATTGTTTTATTTCAGTTGTGTATGTCTATGCAGTGTGTAGTGTTTCTGTTTTGTTTGTTTGTTTTTTCAATTTTTTTTTTTTTAAACCTTTGCTACAGTATCCAGGTGTGATCCAGGTGTGGCGGAGGTGTGTCCATGAGCACACAGCACTGATCATCTTCCTGCTCTGGTTTTATGCTCGGGTCATGATTGAATGAGTGAAACAGAGAGAAAGGCATCTGATTCTCAGCGCGCGAGCTTTTTATCCAATAGGCGGTGCTTATCCGGTGTGACGTTGGGACATTTTCTTTAAAAAAAAAAAACCTTTTAGTCAAGTGATTTAGCTGGTCAGGGAGAGGAGTAGATGCCGGGAGTCCTACCGACTCTCTCCATTGATCCTGATCATTCTCATTTCATTCTCTGGATTTCTTCTACACAGTGCGCGCGTGCGTGTGCGTGCGTGCGTTTGCAGCTGAGTGAGTGAGTGAGCGAGCGAGCGAGAGTGAGCGCGTGAGTGAGTGCGCGCGTGCGTGAGTGTTTTCCTTTCTTTCTTCCTTTCCTTTTCTCTTCTTGCCGTTGTTGTTGTTGTTTTATTTGGTGTTGTTGGTGGTGGTGGTGTTGGTGTTCTTGTTGCCGCCGCTGCTTGTTCATTTCCGCTCCGAGTTTGGATCATGAATAAACTGTACGTGGGGAACCTGAGTCCCTCGGTCACAGTGGACGACCTGAAGCGGCTGTTCTGCGAGCGCGAGCTTCCCGTCACCGACCGTACGGTCTTACTCAAGTCCGGTTACGCTTTCGTTGATTTCCCTGACCAGAAGTGGGCCATTAAAGCCATTGAAACGCTGTCAGGTATGCCGTTAATTGTTTGTTTGCTTGCTTGCTTGTTTTAGGCTGTTTATTATTTAATAAAGGTGGCACGTGAATGAATACCTTGTCCTTATTATTATTAAATTAAATTAAATAATTTAATGTAACCTCATGAAGAAAACATATGGGATAAACACCCAAACACAC
>JAOVVA010000028.1:10472000-10484329 GCA_028565275.1 Leiocassis micropogon | reverse complement strand
TATATAAATAATTTTTTTTCTTTCTGTAATATAAAAGTTTTTATAAATAGGTTAGGGAAAAAAACAGATTCCCAGATATAATTATAAAAATAATATAATAATACAGATATCTCTCATTTTTAAGAATTATATACGAAAAACAATTGTCGCCTAAACCTTTGGTCATTGATCGATTTTAGCGTTTCTGTTACATAGATAAATAGCATTTAATTTATTTTAATTACAGACAGATTTTAGTGATTCATAAAAAATACCAGGCAGACGGCAGCGATCACTGATTTAGCATTTAGCACTTATCTAACCGTCGCATTAGTTCACCACCTGCTGTGTTTGGATCTCCTCAGAAACTCTTAAGATTATTTCAAAAAGTTCATTTACTCCGAGTCAGAAGGTTGCTCGCTCAGCTCAGGACTTGTTTACACTGGCAGTATATCAGTTGTTTTTTATTTTCAAGGTTGCACTCAAAGAGAGTAATTGCTCTATGTTGCTTTACAAGGACAAATAAATGCAATTAAAACAAACCTCCAAATTAATTTTTTAAGAATTCATCGTGCTCCTTTCACTGAAACAGGGAAATAATCCTGCGGTTATTCAATTGTTGCTGCGTTAATCATTTACAAAAAACTGTTGCTAGTTGTGTAATTAAAAAGGTTAGAGAGAGATTTTTGCATTTAAGCAGAGCTGTTTATTATAGTGTATGTTAAACATTTTATTATATAGATATAGTTTATTATATCATAGCGTTCATCTTAAAATGTATTTTCAACCTAATCCTAAATCAGGAATTAGTGATTGTTTTGTTTGTTTCTTTTTGAATGAGACTATAAATGAAAAAAAGTACGGTTTAATCGTTCACCTTGTAGCTTTGAGTTATTCTGTTTCGATCTTGTAGGCTGTGTATCTGATTTATTATTATTTTTGGTTATGTTTTTATTTAATGATTTGGATTCTATTAGCCTTGTACACTCAGCTGAATTGAATCCATCTATTTAGTCAATTGCTATGCTTTAGTAATTTCATTTGCGCTCTGGTTTGATTTAACCGCAGCAGCGTAACGCAGAGGACCGAAATCTGAAATTGGAGTTTAAACCAGAGCGGGTGACAGAATCGTTACGCTCGTCATTAACCGGGCGTCGTGTCCGTTCAGACACGTGGCCTCTCGGATTCTTTGGGTGCTCGGATATCTGATTGCAGTTTATTTTTGTTCATCAATATGTATCTGGTGCCATAAAAAAAGTGGTTTGTTTTCTGGCAAAAAAAAAGCGTAGCCAAATTCGGGTAAATCCACCACGCCTGGCTAGTTAACTGTTTAAACAAGCAACCTATAGCGCTATATTAGATAAACGCTAAAAACACATCTCATCCTCTTAAATACAACATTGTTTCCATCTTAAATGGCAAGTATAATTTGATTACAAGAGAAGACTAATGTCCCTTAGCTGTTTATTATCGGTAGTTCCTCCTCTTCCTTCTTTCACAGCAGCAGCCTGGCGAGCCGCTCTCTCTCAATCTGGACTATTTTAAAATTTCGACTCTTTGCTATAAAATCATCACTCCGCTGACTGACTTAAGCTTTGTCCCTCACGCTTTTTTTTTTTTCACGCACTAGGAAAAATGGTATGTGTGTGGGGTGGGGGTTGTGTTTTGTTAAGAAGATTTAAGTTTTTGATGGTTTTACAGATCAGTTTTACTTCAAATCCTCGACTGGGAGAGGAGAGAGAGAGAGAACGAAAGAGAAAAAGAGAATGCGAAAGGAAGAGAGAAAGGGAGAGAAAGAGATGCTGATAGTATAAAGAGATCGCTAAAAAAAATGTAAAAAAGAGAGAGAAGGAGACAGCAGAGACACTATTATATGGAAGTCAGATTTGGAGGGAGAGAGAGAGAGATCGACAGGGGCAGCGGCAGTTGATAAGCTGTGTTAAGAAACAGTCCGCTTGGTAGAGAGAGAGAGAGAAAGCTGTTTTACAGAACGAGAGAAAGAGAGAGAGAGACATGAGCCACACTGTGCCGCTGTGTTCGGTGGATCTGGTCCAAGCAGCTCAACTCCATCTGACTGTGCCGTTTACTCTGACAGCGGGTTGCCAGATGGCACGTGGTGTGTGGTGCGCACCCAGAGCCTGTCGCTTGCTCTCTTCGCTGTCCCACCGACACCACGCCGGTGCCTTCTTTAAAAAACCCGCCCGTGCCCGTTCGCACCGGTTCCAGAGCCGAGTCGGCTCCCGACCACATGGACGGCGCGGCCCAGCTTCAGGAAGTGAAACGTCTCGCTTTCAGAAACCGTCATAACACCGTATACTACGCGTACACCTGTACTTTAAGCCGAGTTCTTCATCGCTCAGTGATGATAACACAGCCCGATCTCTGAGTCAGAGGAGGATGCTTGATTTAATATGGATTGAGAAAATGTCTCGATTACACACATCCATAACAGAGAACAACACAAATACAGCACATACAGAACAAGATAAACATTCAGTTAGGAAACGAACTAACCTAACATCCAGAAAGAGAAAAAAAAAAATCATGTTGATCATAAAAAAATATGATCCTTCTTACCTTGTGTAATAAAATCAACGCCTTGAGTGGTTTCATGCTAAATGTCTGTTAAATGTCTGTAAAAATGATATGATAAAAAAAAAAAATCCAGCGATTGATAAATTGTTACATTAATTATGAATAATAGCTGCAATCTTCTACCACACACACACACACACACACACACAGCGTAGTTCGTTGACCGTATGCAAGCGACATAAAGGACAAAAGCAAGGACCAAAAAAATTGTTGAAGTATAATCGTTTCAATAGCGGTTTAATATCTAGTGCTAATTTTAGCCATGTGTACAGAATGCGTATTTTATTTAGGTTTTATTATAAATTACCCGCAGCAACAAAAGTTTACTTCTGGCTTTTAGGTAAAAGAAGGGAAAAAAAATCACGTCATTTAGCACCTACTGTAGACACAGCACAGAGTTATTGTTCCAGACGAGGCTGATGCTCAAGGTAACAGATCGATCCTCTGACTGCTTTTTTACTTAAAAAAAAATAATAAATAAAATCTGAAAGAAAGCTTTATTTTATTTCGTCATGACAACACAGCATTAACGAAAGAACAAAAGAAACATTGTTATTTTTTTAATAATTATTGTTTGGAAAAAGAAAGGTATGTTGCCATGGTTTTAATGAGACTCATGGCATTACAGTTTCACATTAATTCCCATCAAGTTCATTTCAAACCCTTTGCTCGTCTTTCTGTATGAAATTTAGCAGCTTCTACGCCGGTTAGCTTTAAAAGAACCTGTCGCTCTTTGTTCGCATGTGTGTATTAAAAAAATAATAATTTTTAATGTCGCTCATGTAAATAGCCCGAGCTGCTTGAATTGCTGCCATGGCGATGGACTCATCTCTCTCTCTTTCTTCTCTCTTCTCCACCCAAGCTTTATCATCACCGATTCCTTGGATCCATTTGAACTTTAACAAGAATTGTTTCTTAAGCCTCGTTAGTTCTTTATTATCAAAAAAAAAAAAAGACAATGATCTTCCAGGATTTATTTATTAACGTCATGAAAAAAAATTGCTCATTGGGTCCGCGCAGATGTGAACATCAGGACGCACTATTTTTCGATATGAGGCTTTTTATGTCTTTCTGAAAGGACGGTTATTAACGCTAGGATGGACGCAGGTCAGTCTTGTGTGTGTGTGTGTGTGTGTGTGTACCCAGATGCAGCCATATCAGACTGGTGGTGTGAATGAGATCCTGGTTCCGTCATCTCGTGTCATCTGATTCGTTGGAATTCTATCACTGAGCACATGGTGTATGAGGAACTGCCAGGGAGAACAGCAGATGCGTGCTTCACATACACATACACACACACACACATAGGGATCAATCTCAGACCCTAAGCTAAATCGTTGAACAACACAAGCTTAAAGGTGGATTCCAGTTTTTTTTTTCAACCAGACGTCTATCCACTGCATCTGTAATGTGTGTGTGTGTGCGTGTGTGTGTGTGTGATTAGTGCAGGCAGAAGCGTTAATATGTTTCCCTGCGATGAAAAAATATATAATAATAACTCGTATGCGTGCGTTCACTTACAGTATAATGACGCCTTTTTAATATAAAAATGAGTCGAATACGTAAAACTTTCATTTCAAAGTATTACCAAAAGTTTTATCAACTACTGCAAAAAAAATCAATCGATCCCAGGTATTTCCACGTTCCTGACGGCCTGTGCAGCATCACCACACACAATTAACTCATAATCATGAAATAAACTCAACACCTCAGGCTTCAGAAAGCACATCCTGCGTAAAAAAAAAAAAAAAAAAAAGTTTTGGACCTTTGACCCCATCCTCTTCTCAGTACAGAGAAACGCATCGTCACCGTCATCCGTGACGCTCACACACGTTCTGCAGATGCCCGAGACGGAGATTAGGACGGTGTATTCCTTTAACAGGGGGCAGATCCCTGCTACACCGTGTTTTCAGTTGTGTGTTCCATTGTGCTGTCAACAAATGTGTGTCGACTGATAACAGGTTTGTGCCGAGTGTGAAACGAGTGGATCTGTGTGTGTGTGTGTGTGTGTGTGTGTGTGTGTGTGTGTTTGTGTGTTGTACACAATAGGACAGCTGTGCTTGTTCGGTTTCTTGGGGTTGAACTGGTTCGCTTTTAAATACCTGTGTGAAAGAGAAAGAGAGAAATTTCAGTCTGACTAGTTTTCATAGCTGTGAGTCCGGCATTTGCTTCAAACACGTTTGAAAAAGTGTTTTGGGTGGCGGAAATGATTTTACGAGATCTCTTGTGATGGTACAAATTGTTCAATTCACGATTTAGCTCATAGGGTTTCATTCGTTCTGTTTAGATTCCAGAAGGAGATCACAATGTCTTCAGGACAGAGGAGTTCAGAGATTCAGGTTTCACAGCAACATTTAAAAAAAAAATCATTTTAATTAAAGTGTATTTGAGGGAATTACTGTTTAAATTTATACCTGCTCTAATGTAAGTGATATGTGTGGCTGGTCTCATATATGATCTTTAACATTAAACTGATAAAATAAATAACTTATTGATTATTCTTTAATCCCCCCAGGCTTGTTGTTAATTGTTTTCCGATAATAGCACTATACAGTGTGTTTCATTCTTTACGTGCGACCATAATTCCCTCTAAACTAACGTGGAAAGCCCTATAGTCAGTCTCTCTCTCTCTCTCTCTCTCTCTCTCTCTGAGGTGAATTTCTCCGGCTCAATCTTCCATTCATATTTTCTGGCCTGAAAGACGATACTGCACTTGACTCAGGACTCGGAATCGCATCATTTCCGACCCACAAAGTGTTAGAAAGCATTTTCCTCCTCATCCCAGCATCGTCAAGCAAGCCAGCTATGATTGTTTACCCTCCCCGACTCAATCGATATGTCTTTATGTCGATTGTTTTTCTAAATAATCAATGATCAAATGTCTGTACGGTATAAAGTTAACAAGTGCTGCCTTGTTTACTGATCATGCTGTGAGCAACAATGTCGCCGAATAGGAAGTTAAGGGGTTCTGTCCGTTCGGGTTCTGTCCGTTCGGGTTCTGTCCGTTCGAGTTCTGTCCTTCTAAAGGAAAAAAAGGAGCGAGTTTGTGGCAGGTTAGTGGTTTCATTGTAGATGCGTTTTACCTCCTAGGCAGCAGAGGGCGCTGCAGGTTTTATAATAAACTAATTTACCGTCTACCTAAGGAAAAAAAAAAAAGCTATAATGTTTAAATGTAATTTCAGTGACACCTAGAGTGCTCTCATATAATTTTATTGGATTTTAATTGCAGTACTGATATTATATGGTTTTTACGTACAAATGCGGTCCCAGTAAGTTTCACCGTATTTATGGCTCCGCTCTCCATCTTCATGTGGTTGTGTGCCATATAAAGCAGCAGTGGCGGCAATAGCAGCCCTCCTTCCTCCTGCATATCTCCTTTACTCACTGACGGTCAAGGGTGAATGCCATGTGCAGTTGCCTCTGCTTTAAAGCCTCCACATTTCCGCCATGAATCATTTGCCTTAAATGAACGATACTATAGCAGCCACCTGTCGCACGACGACGTGGACAAACGCACATAAAAACTTATAGGCGCACCGTTTTCCTCCCCTTGCCAGCAAACATTCAGTTTTATGACCTTTTTTTAAATTTTTTTTCTTGAGTGTAAACCTTGTGCTTAAAAAAATAAAAACGTGGTATTTTATTATTTTATTTTTTAAATACACTGCACTGGAGTAGTGGAGCCGAGAATCAATGACCATCAACGTTGTTGTAGTTATAGGATTTGTATACCAGAGCAATGCTAAATTCGTTATCGCTAAGGTGTTGATTAATTTCCTTTTTTACTCCAGTTTTTCATAGGATCCGCTCGTTTATAGGGACTTGTACAGCAGATGCTCGGGACAATCAAAGACAACATTGTTATTTAATAAAGAGGAACATATAATCCATGAGATTTTCGAGTGAGGAAACATTTATTTAACATTTATGGACGAGTCTTCAGTGTAAAAGTGAGTCATTTTTCCATCACAGGGAAAAGTTTTTGAGAATCGCGGACTTTGCGGCTTCGGCTTCTCAGGAGCTCAGAGACGTCACGCAACATTAAACAGAGCTAGAAACAGTTTAAAAATAAGGTATGATTTATCATTAAATTACAACAACTACAACAATAACAACAACAAAAATTTAATTTGGAAGTCTTTGTGGTATAAGAGGAATCGGTGCATGCGGTTGTAGGAAAACAATCCACCACTAAAGAATTTCCTGTAACAGCAACTGTGTTTTATTGCTCACTTAGTTACCTGAGTCATCAGCCTACTCAAATTTCTTAATTTGTTATATTTGCTATTAACAGGATTCGGAAGGCAGAGTAAGAACAGGCGCTCCACGGTCACTTCACCGTGCATGTTGATGTACAATTCCACCAGCACAATGCTCCTATAGTCCTATACTGGCTTTATACCCCGAAGCCATTGGCTTAAGGAGGGCTCTGCGGTTGCTATGGTAACCCCTTAGCCGATGCCCGATGCTGCGATGTGTGTGTATAGGTGTGTAGTGTTTTTGTCGAGAGGCAGGTACAGTATCCGTGGGCCGTGTAACCCTACCAGCATCACACGAATACATGGCAGGGAAACTAAAAGAGGTGACGGCGCTCGTATGTGAAATGGAGGTTCGGAAAGAAAAAAGATGAGAGAGACAGGGAACGTCGTTGCTGATGAACAGGTTTCGGGGACTGGACGTGGTTGCTGAGCCAGTTAGAAATCATGTAAGCATTAAAACATATTAGATTCTTTTTTTTTTACACGGGCTGAGACGAGGAAAAAAAAAAAAGACAGAATGTAAAGTGAGTGGGGAGGAAAAGGCAAAGAAAATAGTGAAGAGGAGTGTGTGAGAAAGAAAGGGGGGGGGGGGGGGTTAAAGCGGTGCTGCTGATTGGTCGGCGTTTAAGCCCCAGGGGGAATTAAAAACCCGACAGAATTTCAGTCTTTAGTGGAAAAAAATTAAAATCTCATAAGTGAAACCTAAATATTACAATATAACCGTAACATACAGATCAAAGCTGAATGTTTTCTGTTCGGGAGTCTACCAGCCCACCTAAAAAAAACATGGATTTATCAGCTTGATATGTCATGACTTTTCCTAATTTCCATTTAGTACGTGTGCTGTGCTCAAGACACTCCGTACAATAATTTATACATCACTTCGGTTTAGGTCTCAGAGAACCGAGCCGTGAAAATTAAATTAACCTAAAAGATTTTTTTTTAGTACGTTTAGATTGTGTCTGGTGTTGAGGGTAGAGCTGAGTCTCTTTCCCACACACACACACACACACACACACACACACAATAGACTATTATTTTTCAGAGAACTGAGTATTGAAGTCTTTGGTTATGAACACAAAATTATTTGCAAGAAAAATGGTTCATTTTTAATGCTTTTTAAAAATGTATTTTTGTATGAATGATAAAACAAGGCCGTGAGAGCTATAGCTGATGAATCATGGGCCTAGGTTGAATGAGAACAGCATTGACACCTCATTGACACACATCATACGAGTGTAGTGAGTGGTGAATAAAATAAGCACACGTTTCTACGATCGTAAAAAAAATAAATAAATAAAAAATGTATAGCATAAAACATAAACGGTCTTTTTTCACCTGTCTAGCCTCGGATTCCTGCGCCGTGGTCTTGTTTTGCATCGCGTCCGTCTCAGACTTCTGAGATGCATTTCCGCTCGTACTGTACAGTGCACATGTTCTTTGCGTTACTGTAGTCGTCCCGTCAGCTCTGCTCGGACCAGTTGAACATTCTTCCCTGACCTCTCTCATCAAGGCGTTTCTGCCTGCAGAACTGCTGCACACTGGATGTTTTTTTTTTTTTTTTTAACCAATTCCAGAGAGTGTTGTGTGTGTGTGAAAAAGCCAGGAGATCAGCAGTTTCACAAGCAGGCCACAGTCACTGAGATCCGAATGTTTTCTTTTTCTGTTTTTTGTTCCACCGATTCTGCTGTTTGTTGTAAAGATTAACAGAAGCTCTTGGCGTGTATCTTGCGTTGTGCCGCCGCTACACGATTGGCTGATTGGATAATTGCACGAGCGAGCAGGTGTACCACAGCTCCTAATAAACCGTGTGTTCCTTTTGAGGAGCTGTAAATAGAAATGTAGAGGTGGTTTGCTTGATCGTAGAACAGCGAGTTCAGAGTCGAGGAAAACTGCGTGCGATTTAATTCTGGTTTCCCCGATTAAACAAATGATGGCTAATATCAGGTATTACGGTCTTGAGACTCTGCTGCAGGAAATCATGAGCTGGCTGTTTGTTTTCTTAAAGTCTAAGTGTGTTATATTTACAATCTGAAAAATTAACCTGATTAAGAAGCAGAAACATTTGGATTTTAAGCTTTGAGGGGAAAAATTTTTTTTTCTTCATTTGCGTAATAAATTGCAATAAATCTGGTTTATTCCCAAATTAGTTAAATGCAGTGGCGGCCGGTCAATAAGGTTCGCTGGGGCGCCGCCCCCTTAAAGTCAGGCAGAGAAGAATACTACTTTAACATGTAATTATTTAACATAATAATTATTTTTTTCATAATGAAATAAAGTCAATTAGTCACAATATTCCGCTGTATTTCGTAATATAATTTATTTACAATAAAAAAAAAAATCTAAACTGTATTACGTTCATTTGTGTTCGTGTACGCGCTCCGTGCTCTGATTGGATTTTTTTTTTAATCATCCTTGTGCACCCCGAACCTTCCCACTTTTGTTCTTAGCGAATCATTTGGGCTCATGTGATTGGACCTTTCTCAACGAGTTTTATTTATGGTCAGCAGATTGTTAGTTAATGTACTGAATAGGGATTAACATGGAAGCCAGATAAATATGAGAGGAAATTCTGTAATTTCTTTGCTAAAATATCCCTTCGCAAGGCGATCGGACGAAAAAAGGAAAAAAGTTAAAGAGCTCGGACCAGATCGACCTGATCTTCTAATTAAGCAGCAGTCAAGTGATCACAGCCAGCTTAAATTCTTATGGCTATTTACAGGCGATCATTATTAAAAGTTTCATTTTATTTTTGTTTGCGCCCCCCTTCCCCCCAAAAAAAATAAATAAATAAATTTGCACCAGCCACCACTGCTTAAATATAAATTAATACTGATTATCATGCAACCCTGTAAATAATTATCTTTATATTGCATGTGAAGAATAAAAGATTTGCACAAAAATGAGTGGATGATGATAATAATCTGACCTTTTTAATCATTTTATTTAATCATCCAAAAGATTCGCAGGATTATTACAGACTTACTACAGTAATTTGGGATCGTTTCCTGGTCACTATTGTGTACAGTGCGGCCAAACGCTGACAACAACCGGTCAGAGTTCTGCAGGAGGCAAATAAAAAGAGAAGGAGATGGTCAGAAAGTGAAGGAGTGTAGGTTTCAGCCAAAGCTGTGAGGTATCAGTGGATTAAGGACACTAATCCTGGGTGGCGCTCCTCATCCTGAGGTTGTCAGCTGAGAATCAAGATTAATCAAGATCGTGTGTGTGGTTGCGTTTGTATGTGTGTGTGTGTGGGTGGGTGTGGGTGTGAGTGTGTAAGAGCGTTTCAGTTTACGCCTTTTTTTTAAATGTCAACTCTCTTTGGCCAGCTGGGTAAATGAGCTTCTGATATATGACAATAATAGAACGAACACACACACACATATGCACTAAAGCGTGCTCAACGTAGCGTAAATGTGAATAGTTAAATAATTAAAATCTGAATTATTGTGTCGAAAATGCTGTACTGCAGCTGAAAGAGTCTGTGCGTGTTCACACCTTTCATGATGCACCGTTATGGGAAAATAATCAACAGTGAGATGGTGCGAACAACAGTTTTCTCACAGCAGGACATCCTGAAGTGCCACAATTAAAAAAAAAATGGATTTTGCTTTTCAAGAATTGTTAGAACGAAAAGGATGAGTCTTTTTTTTTTTTTTTTTTTAAATCTGTTTATAATTGCAGGTAATGTCAGGGAAAGTAATGTCAAGTTAGTTCCTGTTATCACTTGTGTCAATACAGCTATAAACAGTCATTCCTTCATCATCCTCTTTTTTTTTTTCATTTTCTCGAAAAGCCTGGAAAGCCAGGAGAAAAAATAATCAACACCCTTCAACCAACCAGAATCAATTTTTCCATTTTTTTTTCTTCAAAGCAATAGTTTTATCTTTTCCAAATATAAAAATAATTAAATGATATTTTAGTAATAAACCGGGGAAAAAAAACGCACGAACATTTCCAGTTTAGACATCTGTATTTTTCCACCTGAGTGTCCAAATATTCATTTCCACGCTCTGAATAACCTTAAGCTACACAATCTCATTTTAAAATAAACACTTAAAAAAAAAAAAAAAAAAAACAGGCCCAGGGTGAATTTAGACATTTAGATTCAAAGCAGAACTATATTTATCATCGACATCACGTCCAGCTTTCCAAAAAGAAGACAGAATGACAACAAATCGCGCCGAGGGGAAAAAGTGATTCCAGTTATCCAACATGGCCGCCCCCATAATGTTCCGGTGTTCGGTTACACTGTGAAGTTCGGCTCATGGGTTTTTTTTTTCCTTCTTCTCTCTCTTTTTTTTTTTTTTCATAAACAACAGGAAGTCACACTCTGTCCTAAACCACATCACCACTGTGTGTGCCTGTGTATGAAGAACTAGATGTTCTCTGAGGCAGATATTTACAAATTAATACATATATATATATATATATATATAATGGAAGCAGACTTGCTAAACTTTAGTATATTATAGTTGTAGTACAAGTGCAAAAATTTAAGAAGGCCAATTATCTATAATTGTGTTTTATCATATAGCAAAGTATTTATCATGAGCAGTGCTAAAATATCATTATCACACCATTTTTTTTTAAAGCAGTGTTTATACTCATGAGGGAGAGAGAGCACCTAAGGACAGCCGTCTACTATGAGTTCTTAGTTAGGATTAATCTCGAATAGTGAGCCATAAATGATATTTGTGCCATTAGGATTGAGCAAATCTGCTGTTTTTATGAATGAAACAAAATTTTAGAAAGTAAATGGTACAGATTCACATTCATCATCTAAAAAATTCATTCTCACCATCAGGCCAAAAATAGTTTCTATGAAATTAATTATTACATTCAATTCTGTTATTTTGTCTTTCTACTATAATTAAAAAATATTATAAAATATATAAGTACATTTTTGTACATCTTTCCAAACAAAACTTTTTTGTTGTTGTTGTTGTTCAATTCAGTGAAATCGGATCTCGTTCAAATTTAAAATAAACCATTTTAATATAAACCTGCGATCCACATTCTGACATGAGAATTTAATTCTCGTTCAATTAAAACAAATGACAGATATGATCGTTAGTCATTTAAAAAAATACACGATGCGAAATCATTATAATATTATAAGACATAAGTTATTATATTAGTCAGTGGAAAGCTGATTCATATTCCAGGACGCATGCTGTAATAACACAGTGTATAACACTCCACTTTTCTGCATTTGATATCAGTGTATAAAGTGTGTTGTTGTGTTTGGTGATTATTTGAGCCGGCGTGTAAGGACATGAAGTAGTCGTTAAGCCTTTATTTAAGGTTGCATATATTGTACATTACTGCACAGTGAAATTATTTCCTTGGCACGATACGGTGCCCCGGGAGCAGACGGGGTTGAGGGCGTTGCTCGAGGGACCAGCAGTGGCAGATTGGTGGAGCTGGGGCTTCTACTGCTTGTAAAGAAAATAGACAAGTATAATATATTGCTATTACAATGTAATAAATAGT
>JAOVVA010000028.1:10436864-10450293 GCA_028565275.1 Leiocassis micropogon | reverse complement strand
TTTTAAAGATAAAATGTTTTAAAAGATATAATATTAAGATATAATAAAGATATCAAGATATTTTTAAAATATAGATTTAGATATTTATAAGATATAATAATTTTGAAGGTTTAATATTAAGATATAATAAAGATATTAAGAAAAAAAAAAGAAAAATCTTTATTAACCTAATTATTTCCCGTGGTTAGATAACCAAAAGAAAAACCTCAAGCTGCTTGTTATTTTAAAAGAAATTCCGTATTGAGTATTTTTAAAGGGCTGTTTGATTAGTGAACTGAGGGGAAGCGCTGACAGGCTCCTCTAAATTACCACCAATATAGACGTGACATTTACATCTCGAGTGCGTTTCACAGACCAGCTAAAGTAATACACTTTTATAAACGTAACGCTGTCAGAGTTCTCTTGCTAATCCACTCCGAATCACCCCCGCGTCATAGCCTCATACGTTAATCAGGGCGATTCAGACGATCCGTTTTTTTAAACACGTCTCCTGGTTTTTCCTATTTAGAGTGGACATCCATCGTAAGGAGAACGCAGGGGCTGCGGAGAAGCCCATCACCATCCACTCGTCTCCAGAGGGCTGCTCGCACGCCTGCAGGATGATCCTGGAGGTCATGGAGAAAGAAGCCACCGACACCAAGACGTCAGTATCACATGGTGTTCACACTACAGGCTAAAGCGAGCGCCAGAGTCTGTGGCACTGAGAAACCTGCAAGCGGGTTAGAGCTCGTGCTGGTCCACTGCCATGTCTGGCTTACAGTCAGAAGAGTAATGTGAAGCTTTTCAACTCGTTTTTTGGTGTTGAAGCGCGCACACACACACACACACACACACACACACACACACAAAACGTGAAATCATTTACCCCATATTTAACATAAGCAGCCTGACATGCATGAAATTATTACTTCATACTTAATCCCTTTATGATTACAAGTGACTTACTGAAAGGAGATTATTCGCTCTCTCTCTCTCTCTCTCTCTCTCTGCTATCTCTTCCTCTGTCTCACTTTGTTTCTGTCTTTCTTCATCTCATTTTTTTCAGTCTTTTTATCTCTCATTTTTGTCTGTCAGTCTCTCTCTCTCTCTCTGTATATAACATGTTCCCTCTGTCTCATTCTCTTTCTTTCTCTTTCTTTTTCTCAGTCTCTTTTTCTGTTTCTCTTTCTCTCTTTATGCCATGTCTTCCACTGTCTCGCTTTGTTTCTGTCTCTCTATTTAATTTTTTCTGTCTTTTTATCGCTCATTTTTGTACAGTATGTCAATGTCTCTATCTCTCTGTATATGTAACACTCTCCCTCTCTCTCATTCTCTTTCTTTCTCTTTCTTTTTCTCAGTCTCTTTTCCTCTTTCTCTCTCTCTTTTTCTGCCATGTCTTCCACTGTCTCGCTTTATTTCTATCTTTCTCTCATTTTTTTCTGTCTTTTAATCTCTCATTTTTCTACAGTATGTCAGTGTCTCTCTCTCTCTCTCTCTCTCTCTCTCTCTCTGTAAATATAACACTCTCCCTCTCTCTCATTCTCTCTCTCTTTTTCTCAGTATCTTTCTCTCTCTCCCTTTCTCTTTCTGCCATCTTTCTCTTCTCACTTTGTTTCTGTCTTTCTCTATTTCATTTTTTTCTCTCTTATCTGTTTCATTTTTGTATCTCTCTCTCTCTCTCTTTCCTTTTCATTTTTTGAGATCCTTTATCACCAAAACAGACATAACTGGCACACAAGCTCTTTTTTAATCCTTCATATGCATATGTGTGCATATATACATAATTAAATATTAAAATCTCTCTCTCTCTGTCTCTCCCTCACACACACACACACACACACACACACACACAGTGCAGAGGAGGTCCCTCTGAAGATTTTGGCCCATAACAGTCTTGTAGGACGGCTGATCGGTAAAGAAGGCAGGAACCTGAAGAAGATCGAGCAGGACACTGGGACCAAGATCACCATTTCTCCGTATGTTACACACTCCAGTGCAGACTACACACTCTGTTCAAATGTCTACACTATCAAGTTAAGCTAAGACCATTAAATAATAATAACAATAATAATAATAATAAAACTCAAGTGGTTCAAATTTTTGTAGTACACTCACACTAGTTGCACACTACAGTGCATTTCACTGAGGTACTTGGGTGTGATCCTTTGCTTAGCCGACTTTCTAAATTATTGACCCGTGCTTCCCACTGCAGCCTGCAGGATTTGACCATCTACAACCCGGAGCGTACCATCACAGTGCGGGGCGGGGTGGACGAGTGCTGTAACGCAGAGGTGGAAATCATGAAGAAGCTGAGAGAGGCGTACGAGAACGACGTGGCGGCCGTGAACGTGAGCATATCTCCCCCAGAGCGCCGGGGACATTTACTCACTCTCCGTCCAAGCGTTAGAGCCCTTCACACGCACGCCCGAGACGTGACGAGTGATCAGGGCGAGTAGATCGAATCATTAGGTTGATATTTGGCTTCAAAAAGGAACAAGATTTACAGCGAGAGAGAAGGTTTGAAATATTATGATGCTAGGAAAAATAGAGGGAATTCCGAGGCTGTGGGTTCAAGGTGAGGACACGACAGCGTGGACAAATGAACGAAATCAAAAATTCATTCAGAACTTTTGATTTTATGTTTTGTAATCCATCTATCCATTCATCCATCTATTATATATTTATACCGCTTATTCTGTGGAGCCTAATTCAGGGTACACACACTTACACACCCAATCATACACTACCGACAATTCGGAAACCAAAGTACTGTATGTGAAGGAAGCACAGGGGAGAACAGACCAGAGGCAAGATTTGAACCCCAAACCCCGGAGGTACGAGGTGATGTGGCTAACCACTACACCGCCGTGCCGCTGGTGTGTCTAGTGATTATGTCCTCCATTCAAAGAATATGTCATGCACATTGTAGCACAATACGAGCCAAACAGTATTGCTTCATAAAAAAATAAAAAAAAGCAAGAAGAAATCATGAAAAATGCAGTTTTATTACATAATTTATGTTTGGCATGAAAGTAGTGTAAAAATGCAACACTTTCTAAAAAAAAAAAAAAAAAAGTATCATATCAGCTCTATGATAAATAAACAAGCTCCCTGTTTGTAACTGTTTGCCAGATTGCAGGCTATAAAACACTGCTTTCTTGCTTATATATTTGTTTGTTTGTTCATTTGTCGAGTTCTCGCATTCTTGCAATACCGATCAGCCATAACATTATGACCACCCGCCCAATGGTCGTCTAGACATCACAGGTTCACCCTTGTCACCGTAGCGACAGTTACAATATCTCATTACAGTGGCACCTGGAAGTGGGTGGAATATACAGTATTAGGCAGCAAGTGAACAAACAAGTCCTTAAAGTTGATTAAAAATTGGCAAAATTAAGGATTTTAGTGAACCAAATTGTAACGTCTAGACGACCGGGTCAGAGCGAATACAAAACCGCAGCTCCTGTGGCACGGAAAGGAGGGAAAAGCAGTGAACCGACGATAAGGTCATGCTAGCTAAGGCTAAGGCTGACTGGTAGCGCTGGTGTGGATCAACTCGAGGAACAGGTTTTGATAGAGCAGGTGGTCGTAATGTTATGGCCGAGCTGTGTTGTGATTCATTCACTTCTTTAATATATTTTTTTTCTTATTTGTTTTTTAATTCGCTTTTTTTCACATCTGTTTAGTCGTTTATTCCCTAGTTATATTTGTATATAAGAAAATGAAAAGATCCAGGTGATAATAGCGACGACTGCTGTGTAGGGAAGTATAAAAATGGCAGCGTGAGTTCTCTCATTTAAATGCTTTCATCAATTTTTATTATAAGGGCCTGTTGTTAGGCTGTTTTTTAAATAAAATTTAGATTTTTTTTTTCTTTGGCCCATGATTTAGCGGATAAAAAAGGTTTAAAAATAGATAAAATGTTAATAATATTTTGTTTGGTTGTAAGTTAGTAATCAGCGTATGGCTTGTACCGTGCGTGTAATACTGACGTCAACGTGCTGCACGCATCCGTGTTTTTTTCTGAGCGGCAGCACTAGAATGTGTAATTCCAGCAATATTTAAATTTACAGTTATACACACCAAGAGGACAATCATGCTATTTTTCCTGTTTATTTGGCTATTTAATGTATATTCAGATTTTTTAATTTATAATTTTTTTTTTTTTTAATATACCACATTTTGGCAAAACTGATTCGAGAGAAATTGGACAAAAACGTTCAATCACAATCATGCCAGTGCTTTAATTATGTTTTATTGATTTTTTTTATCCTCACCAGTACGAGTCCCAATTGTACGTGGCCACTGAGGCGTGTAAAGGACTTTTAAAAAGCAGCATTGCAAATGAGGTGTAAACAAATAAAGCCTTTTCAAATATACGCTTGTGCCACTAAATGGGATTACCCTTAACAGAACTGAATTCAGCCAGAGGTTTTTCTTCTTTTTTTTTTTCCAGCTTTTGAAAGAAAAACAAGCAATCAGAGTGGTAAAGCTGCACCACCTTGTGGAGTACACTGGACATTACATCTCTATTGGTTTACTCACTCGCTCATCGTCTACACCGCTTTATCCTGTATACGGGATCGCGGAGGGGGGGCCTGGAGCTATTCCAGGACACTTAGGGCATGAGGCGGGGTACACCCTGGACGAGGTGTCAATTCATCGCAGGACACACACACACACACACACACTTTCACACACTCTGGGCAATTTGGGAATGCCAGTTAGCCTAACCTGCATGTTTTTGGACTGTGGGAGGAAACCGGAGCACCCGGAGGAAACCCAGCAAGCACGAAAGGTGCAAGGCGCCAGTGCTAACCACTATACCGCCGCGCCGCCCTTAAATTAAATGTACAGTTGTAAAAAGTCAAGCACACATAATTACAGAAGTGCGAGTGTGTAAGTGTGAGTTTTAACACTGTGAGATTCTCTGATTCTCACTTCTGTTTTTGGTTCTGCGTCTGTAGCTGCAGACCGCACTGATCCCCGGGTTGAACCTGAACGCTCTGGGGATTTTCGCTCCTGCCGTGCCTGTCCTGTCCTCAGCCACCGGGCCGCGTGGAGTCGCTTCACTTCCGTCCACCTACAACCCATTACTGGTGAGCATTAACAAGCGGAATAAGCGTATTATACCGCGGGCATTGTTGTAGACACTCGATATTGCTTTGGTTAGAACGAGTAACCCTTAATTACAGGACTGCGAGGGTGTGGATAAGACGGAATAATTTGGATATCAGTTACTTTGCTCAAATGCATTCAGTTTCAGTAAAGAAGAACAGCGTTTGCTCTCAGAATAGCCTGAGGTCCTCATGGCATGGATTCCACAAGGTGTTGTTTCTTAGGAGATATTACTTCGCATCCATGCCTTCACACCGATAACTGTCCTGCAAATCTGGCGAACGTACATCTTAGACTCACTTTTGGTGACCACATCAGCCTCAGATACCAACAGCCCTGCCACCGAAATCACAGAATAGTGAGTGTGAACATGAACTGGAGCTCTCGACTGGATCTGCTTGATTTATTCAATCGCAACGCTGCCATGTGATTGGCTGTCCGGATGGATGAGTGCGCGAGTGAATAGGTGGCTGTGGGTGTGTTATAAATACCGAGTCTCAAACCAGGCCACTTTGTCACCTCACTGTCAGGAATGCCACCATGATTTGTGGAAACGCCTCCCGCCGGCCGCAAAATGAAAAATAAACTGACGTGGAAATGTAATTAAGTAAATAAATAGCCGATCATTAAACAAACAGCTGATTCATCAATGTATTTCGCACACATCACAGGGCTGGGTTTGGTTTTTACACTTCCTACACACCACATGCTGTAGCTCGGTACTGATCCCTCCCTTCTTATAAGTGACTTATAATGAGCAGCTAGTGCCAAACCTGCAAGTTATAAAAGAGTTTATGGCAGGAGCAATAAAAATACACAGAATAAAAAACTCAGATGTTTTATAATTTCAGGCAATTTAGGAGAAATTTTTTATATTTGTGTTCTATATGTACAAGACGAATTTTGGACTTGTGATGAACTTTTTTGACTTGAATTGAAACGAATGAAACGAAACGAGATGAGACTCGGACGCGGTAAAACCTTCAATGCGTGGGATTCCTGATCCTTGAAAATCGACGAACAACGTCTGGCCATCTTTCGGAAGAGGCGCATCCGAGTGTTGGAACTGTACACACAATCATTCATGCTCTTTCATAATACAGGAACCCGGCTGGGAGTTATCCCCACAATCCCCGACACACTCCTGACCTCGCTCCAAGACGTTTCCACATAGTTTTGGGCCATTAAAAGGAGTTCCTGGGAGGCCGGGGTGTCAGAGGTGAAGCAGGCAGTCCGAACATGGGAGAAAAAACTAGTGGGAAAAGTGTTGCAGGGGATTATATAGACAAATAAACAGAGTCTTTATTCTTATAACTGTGTTCTCAGTTTGATTTGAACGCCCCTAGTAGAATTGCCTTAACAAGCATTATTGGTACTTCTTGCAGTTTTGCAGATCAGGTATTAAATATTACTTCCTTTGCCATAGCAATAAGTACTACTGACAGTTGAAGATGAGAAAAACACCACCTCACCTCACCTCACCTTAGATTCCTCTTCTTGGCTGCTTGGAGTGGACCTCGGTATGGTCTTCAGCTGCTGTAGCCCGTCTGTCTTGAATCAGTTCAATGCGGTGATGATTCCTCAATGCTTCTCTGCTCACCACGACGATAATGAGTGGTTATTACAGTAAGACGTCCTGTGAGCTCTAACCAGCCTGGTCATTCTTCTCGATAATGATATTGTAATCAGCTCCATCATACCGACACCACTATGAGTTTATTATTGCACATCCCTAATGATCAGCCCCCGACATCTTAGCCCTGACTCGCTCAGAGTGGGCAAGTCGGAAAATCCCCGTGTTTTTATGCACTAAAGCATATTTTTGTATGACCTCCCAGAGCGAAACACATTTCTCTGGTATAACTTCATGAGTTCACATCAATGGAATGTGTTAAGTTGACACTGTCATATTTGTCTTTCTCTAATTTTATTAAGATTATGAAAATACTTTTTGCTTACTCTGGGCCGTAAAACTGAGAATGCACCGGTGTAGCCTTTGAGGCTCGGGCGTTGACAAACACGATGAAAGAACCATAGCAGACGAGGTTATCGAGTGTCCATGCGCTAGGTAACACGCTGATCGTTTGTCTGAGTCACCGCGATGTGTGTGTTAGTGAAGGATGTGGGCCGGGAGTGTTAGTCATTGCTGAATCATTTGGTCTGGTTTGACTTTACAGGAAGCGCTGCTTCATTAATAGAAGATGAGTTTACCCAAGGGCATGTAGGGTCACGCTCTGTCCCTGGCGACTCTTCTGAATAGTCACATATCACCCCGAGTGACGCTTGACTCATCGGGGTCTAATTCATGCTTGGGAGAAAGAAAAAAAAAAAACACAAACAGCAATGTGAAATGAAAAAAAAACGCTTTTTTTTTGTGTGCTGCAAAAGGTTGGTTTCTGAAGTTGATCCTGAAGCTACAAGGATAATTTTGTGTTCTGTGAAAAAAAAAAACACGTGTTATTCCATAAATCTATTAATAATAACGGTATTAAGGAGAAAGCAGTGCATTATACTATATCACAAGATCTCATCCGTGATCTAACGAGAGTGATGCACGGCAAAGTACGAGGGCCGTTCGAGTCAGAACCGGGACTTTTAATTGTGCAGAATAACAGAAAACAGTTATGAGAGTAAATTATTTCCATTATTTCTCTATACAATCCCCTGCTGCACTATTGCACTCATCCCAGCGTTTCTCCCATCAAGGTAGAAAGTTTCCTCAGTACGTCAGAGCCGTGATCAGATTGTCTGCTTCACATCTGAAACGCTGGCCTCCCAGGAACTCCTTTAATGGCCCAAAACTATGCGGAAATCAATTGGAGCGAGGTCAGGACTAGTCACGGAGGTGGCAATAACTTCCTGTAATGTTCAGCACGCTTATGGTGATCAAACCAGGAACGTCCCAGGATCGTCATTCACGGATTTGCGGCCGTCTTTAAAACGTTTGCACCATTTACTGCCGCTAAGAGCCTCATCACAGTCATCACAAGTCCCGGTTTGACTTGAACGATCCTCGTATTGTTAGTTGTGAACCTACCAACCTGTGAGGGTGGTATTTGAAGAATATTTTGAAGAATTCGTGGACATGCTGTCACATGGTGCTACATGATGCAGCTCTCCCGTGTTTCACTCTGTACAACGATACGCGTGGCTGCCATCTTGCATGTGTTTATGCATGGCTAAAAGTTTCATTCATTTAGTTTCCAGACTGTCTTGTATGCCTAATAAGCGGAATTACCGGGTGGGGTTTGGTAGGGAGTGATTTGGTTCGTCCAAGATGGCCGCCTCGATACAGCATTCATTTACAGTGTGCGGTGAAGATTTGTTTGACTTCATGTATTTGTGTTTAAAACCAAAGACGTACAGTAGACATCACTTAGATGTAGATTTTTACTGGACTGTTTAAACTCCAGTTAATGCATTTGTTACTACACTGATTAGTGTGTGTGTGTGTGTGTGTGTGTGCATGTGTGTGTGTGTGTGTGTGTGTGTGTGTGTGTGCATGTGTGTTATCACAGGGTCAGGCGTCAGCACTGGCTGGTTTGTACGGCTCTCCTCCTGCTTTACCTCTCCAACAAACAGTAAGTACGCTCAGCTTTCCTTACACGCTTTAGTTATTAGTAAGGTTTTTAAAAACATACAGTCTTGACCCTTGACGTGTTTGGTTCGAATAAAATCTTTTCTGGTTCTTAAGACGTGTTAATATGGGGAAAAAAAAACCTTGACGGGGTGCAGGATGGAACAAGCCGGGCTGCTTCATCCGTTCTTCATTTCAACACCTCAAATCTGTAACCATTAGAATGTGGCTGCCGAGGCGAATCACAGCATAACAGCATCTGTCATCACACAATGAAGTGCGCATGAGTGTGTTTTTATATCCTAGTGGGGACCATGGATTGGATTCAACCAGGAAAACTTTTAAATGTTAGATATCCTTTTTTTTAATAATAATAAAAAAAGAACATAGGAGTCAATTTAGGTTTGTGGATTAGCGATTCTTCTATGTAAGGTCCGTACAAGGATAGTTTAAATGGGGGTGTGTGTGTGTGTGTGTGTGTGTGTGTGTGTGAGACAGGGAGACATAAGGGAAGCATCTGTATGGGTGGGTGGTTGCGAGACATCTAAACCCTGTGTGTATGACCGTCACTCTGGTGTATTTTGGATTTCAGGTTTGTGTGTGTGTGTGTGTGGGTGTGTGTGGGTGAGTGTAGTTTTGCTCTCTCATGCTGGAATGACTGGCATGTGTGTCTTCAGTCCTGATGTTTTTAACCACTGATCCCATTCAGAAAAAACAAACCACTCAACACACACACACACACACACACACACACACACACACACACACACACACACACACAAGCACCTTTTATCCATTTTCCCGGATTTCATCACATTAGTGCTCAAGTGTAATGTGTTTGTTTTTTCTCTTGTGTGTGTGTGTGTGTGTGTGTGTGTGTCAGGCTCCAGAGCAGGAAGTGGTGTATCTTTTCATCCCCACACAAGCAGTCGGAGCTCTGATAGGGAAGAAAGGACAGCACATCAAGGAACTGGCACGGTTTGCCGGAGCTTCTATCAAAGTGAGATTCCTTTATCAGTCAGTCTGGCTGTCTGTCCGTTATCAGTCAGTTACAGAATTATTGACACCCTTTAAGCTTCACACAGTTGGTGCATTTCACTGTCAGAGAACCTCATTTTAGCTCAAAATTTGAAAAACAAAGCGTAAGACGTGCCAACTCGTACCATTTTTTAACATGGAAGTGCAGTTTTAATTCATGGAAGTGCAGTTGTACCTCTGTGTACGAATTTAATCCATTTTGGAGACGAGTTCTTAAGGTGAAATTTCGTATTGCAGAACGCGTTTTCCCATCGAAAATAATGTAAATGCAGATAATCCATTCCATCCACCCAAGAATATATACCAATTTACCACACTATAATCATATTTTTGCATTTGAATCAATGAAAACATTCAGAAAAGACATGAAAAAATGTACCTTAATTTATGACCTGCTTTAAAAACGAAACTGAAAGTGGCTCCGTTTTCCTCTTGATGCCGGTCTTGCTAACATTCTAGGGACCCATGGTGCTATGTCTTCACTGAGTCTTGCACAACATGCAAAAAAAAAAAAAGAAAAGAAAAAAAGTAAACTTGCTTCGCTTGACTTTCCACTGACACAAACAAGTTTTACAAGGATGTAGGCGCAACCGCCGCTCGTATGGTGAAAATGCTAAGTTTTAGAGCTGAAAATTTGCAAGGTGGGGCGTTCGTATGCCGAGGTACTACTGTACTCTGGTATGAGTTACCTCTCGTATGAAGTATGATTGAAAAAATAAACATTAGGAGTTACTGAAAAAAACAAACAGGAACTAGCAAATAATAGCAACAGACAAGACAATCCACATAGAAGCCTCCAATTACTTGTTATACCTTTGTCTTAAAATAGAAAGAAGCATGCATATCAACTTTTTTATATATACATATGCATAGGTTCCAGTTTGTACATGGATTAAATGAAAACGTAGACTTTCTTCTTTGGAGTTTGGCAGGTCTGAAAACATTTGCCAAAATTATTCATACACCAATTTAAAACAAATACTATTCATGTCATATTTAAATAAATGATATACACAAATCAGCCAGAACATTAAAACCACCTCCCACTGCTATTAGTGACTTTTGCCATACTGTACTGTATATACACTGATAAGACATAACATTAACACTTTAACACTGATTATCAATTATATACCAGTAAACTGGTGACAGGATCGTAGGCACCCAAGGCTCATTTATATCCATGAAAGTAAATTTTGCCTGTCTGGTTCCAGTCCCACAGAAAAGTCAATGCAGAAAAAAGTCAATACCGGCCACAATAGAAATGCACCAGAACACCTGAAACAGCTTGCAGGGCCCAGCAGGGAAAGAGGCCGAGGGCGCCGACCCGGCCTCCAAACTCCCCAGATCCCAATCTAATCGAGCACCTGGACAAACAATTCTGATTCACGGTGGCCTCAACCTGCGATTTTACAGCACCGAAAGGATCAGCTTGACAACATTCTCGTACCAGACACCCCAGCAAAACAGCAGAGGGCTTGTGATTTATCAGACCAGGCTTCCATCTTCTATTGCTCCATGGTTCTGATGTTCCTGTGCCAATCAGAGACACCTTTCTGTCATAAGCAGCATTCGTATCAGTTTTCAACCACTTTTGGTAGGTCCTGACCACCGCATACCAGGAAGTTCTGTTTTTGCGATGGGTCTGACCCAGTCCTCTAGCTATCACAATTTGGCCCTAGATCTTTACACTTGTCAATTTGTCCATCATGCTTTCAGCATTTCAGCTTTAAAAAAACCCGACTGTTCACTTCCTTTCAATTGATAGGTGCCACTGTAATGAGATAATCAATGTTATTCACTTCACCTGTCAGTGGTTTTCTCGTTCTGGCTGATCATTATATAACTTTATTCCGCTCAGTCTCCTGAAACTCTTGACCAAGCGTGAGGTTTCACATGTGCAATACCTCTCTTTTTTATACAATATGCTGTTTTGAAGAGTGACAAGAAGGAGCTTTTTTCCTGACAGCAACAACAGCAAGCATTAATGGACCTTCCTCATGATCATTGTCAGAATGTTTGATGAAAAAAAGCTTCCAAAAGTTAACAAGAAACAGTGATGTTACAAAAAGGGGGTGTAGATTAAGGTAGTTCAATTATGGTAAAAAATGGTTAAATATTTCAAGATTTGAGAATCGGGTGCTCTAAAGACGATGAGGAAACCAGACGATGTGATGGAAATCCAGTGTAAAATATTCAGCGTTTGTGCATGTCAGAGGCTTTCTGAAGTTCAGTGTGGTCTGATTACAGATCGCTCCATCAGACAGTCCTGATGCCCCTGAGAGGATGGTCATCATCACCGGCCCTCCTGAAGCCCAGTTTAAGGTCAGCTCCACATTCACACTGTGTTCTTACTTCCACTTATACATAAAGTACTGTACGCCTGGAGTCCTTTCATTTCCTTCTCTAACACCTGGTATGAGTCGAAGCCTCAGTTGGTAGATGATGTTGAATCTAAAGTCTTCCTGGCATCTCTCTCTCTCTCTCTCTCTCTCTCTCCATTTGTCTCTTTGTCCTTTTCAGGCTCAGGGTCGGATTTTTCGAAAGCTCAAGGAGGAGAACTTTTTCACCCCTAAGGAGGAAGTCAAGCTGGAGACGCACATCAAAGTCCCTGCAGCGGCCGCCGGCCGAGTCATAGGCAAGGGCGGGAAAACGGTGTGTGCGCAATAGAGCAGTGAAATAGTTTTTCACAAAATTGTTACCCACTTACCATCCAGCTTCCCGTCAGCTCTCTGAGACATATCACTCAGGCACATCTGTTCACACTGCTGCTCATGATCTGTCACCGTGCCGCCTAACAGACTCTGAGGAAAACTGTCCACCCTCTTTATCGCACAGCGAGCTTCACTGTAGTCGTCAAAAGAAAAAAAATATGCCATACTGCGAACCAGACTGCATGAGCAACTTTTAAAAGGAAGGATTGACATTATTTTGTTATATATTAGCTTTAGTACACGTCCTTGACGGGTAAAGACATTTTTTGAAATAGTAAAAAGGTTAAAGCTAAAAATAAGCTGATCATCTTTAAAGTAATCAGTGATATTATTAGGTTAAAGCCTATGTACATGTCTGCCTGTCTTTCTTTACTCTCTGCATAACTTATTAATACAAAGAAATACATTACTGTTCATAAGATCAACATTTTGATTTGAGCACATAACACTGGGCTCTTAGTTCAGGTATTTTACACGCCCTCACCTCGGACTGCTGCGGATGTGTTTGCTCTAACGACCGGTGTTTTATCTCATAGTGGCGTTTCATGACTGTGTCGCGCGTTCGTTAGTGTTTCGTGAGGGTTCGGGCGCTTTGTAGGTGCATTACAGTTGTTTCTGGGGATTTTTTTCTTCTGTAAATTATCTCAGTGATTGGCTCCGTTGAGTGACGCGTACAGTATACTGTAGCCGCACCCGCTTCGAATGCAAAAGCGCTGTATTCATCCGAAAAAGCAATGGCTGCTGTGAGGTAATCTGGCACAAAACTGCTCATAAGTTCCCTTCCATATGTCATGGAAAAAAATTATCTCAGTTATTGTATATATTCATTACATGTTAACTGAAATAGTTCAAGCCTTTGTTCTACTTTTTATTTGGGGGGGGGGGTTCAAATTTTCTCCCCAATATTAGTCGTAGCCAATTCTTCCCCGTCACTAGGGGGCTCCCACATTAAGGCTACTACTACCACTCAGTCGGGAGGGCGAAGACTATCCCGTGTTTC
>JAOVVA010000028.1:10416188-10426830 GCA_028565275.1 Leiocassis micropogon | reverse complement strand
TCTAGAGGAAGACCAAAGAGGAGATTTATGGATGCAGTGAGAGAGGACATGAAGTTAGTTGGTGTGAGAGAAGAGGAGAAGTGTGAGCGGGCGAGTGTTTTGCATTTAACGTCGCAGAGTTCAATTGTCGGCGCAGACAGGCTGTCACATTCTGTCCTGCGGGCACAGAAAAGCGAGCCATCTTCCCACTTGGTTTGGGAACCTTCTCATTAGGTTCTGCTTAGACGTTAACGCTGCTTGTAAGTTATAAGCTTATAGGTTTTAAAAAATGTCATCACCAACCGTTCTGGACCTTTGACCTCGAATAGAAATCAGATTCAGACCTTTGAATACTGAGGTTGAGAAACCGTGATCTAGAGACTGCCGTGTGTGAAGATCCCGGGAAATCTGCCAAATGTTCGCAAATACCCGGATGTTGATGTTTGATGTACATGAAATATAAGCTAACAGCAAATACTAATATAATAGATGTGGTTGTACATGGCCGGTCACTCTCACTCACCAATAAGGGCAGAGAAGAAGAACATGGGGATGGGGATGTTGAGGATGGGAGAGGTTATATTCAAGAACCAGTTGGGTGTCATGGGAAAGAAGCGCAGGAAGAGCAGGAAGAAGAACAGACTGCTCCGGTTTTCCTCAACCTGATACATTTATATACAGACAGAAAGAGGCAGAGAAAAAAAAAGCCTGAAAATCTACCATTCGATCTACCATTTCGGTGCAATAAAAGCACATGCTGATTAGCGCGGCTCAGGCTAGCTTGTGGTAATGGAAATCCTGTAATGTTCCACTTTATTCTACTTCACTACAGCAGATCTGTGAGGAAACGTCGCCACCTAGTGAACACAAGAAAAAAAAATTCTTTTAAGTACTGTATATGCTGTTACACACATTCATTCACATGTAGGAGGAATTTAGCTTAGCCAAGCCATCCGTCTAGGAGCCTCTGTAGTCCAACTAGGGACCGTGGAGGCCAGTGGTGACCATTGTATTTATGTATTTACATGGTGTTCACACGTATTCACTGGGAGAACATGCAAACACCATGCACACACACACACACACACACACACACACACCGAGGTGGGAATCAAAACCAGGAGGTGCAAGACCACAGCGCTAACACCTACGCCACTGTGTTCCCACTAAGCCTAATCCCCCACTCAATCCGACACTTATAATATTTCATATTTGAATATTTTATAATATATATATACATATTATAATATTTCATATAATATAATATTTCGGATTTGCTTGTTTTAAAATCAGCTGTCTATGAACACAAAAAAATGATTAATGATATGGTTTAGATTTAGTGTTAGTGTTAGTGTTTTAAGACAAAAGGACTGATCAGAAAAATATAGAGTCTAGACGGGGGAAAGAAGTGACGTACAGTACAGAAGGGGTCAGGAATAAATATTCAGTCCAGTGCGCAAGTCTTGAACCAGCCCTTATTTCTTTACACTTTGCTTCCCAAAACCTAGACTTCTTGTATTTTTGCCGTCTTCAGGAAGAGTTCTCCAAGCTACTTTTCCCAGTTCCAATTTTCATTTTTTTTTCACTCAGAGGAATGTTTTTTGTTTGTTAAGCCACACAGTGACCTATGAATCATTCATGCATCTAACTTAAGGCATGAACCAGCGAGAAACAGGTGCAGATGATAAATGACACATGGCCTGAGATGGGGTGATTAGTGTACTGGTGATGAGTGGTTGTAACAGACGAGAGGGGAAACGAGGTTGCTGCTGAGGTTGTTACGGAAAGTTGAAGAATCTTGAAGCAGCTTGTCACGGTTTTTCCAATTTCCTTAAGTGAATCTACACCATTTAATTTAATTTAATAGGACGTAATGAGGGGTTGGCTAAAGACTTCTGCACCGTACTGTATATACTGTCAAATTACAAAATAAAATATCTGAAATATGTACGTTATATTTATTTTCTCTATTTCTCTATTTAAACCAAATTCCCAGCGAACACTGTAAAATAAGACTGTCTAATGATTACAAATATTTTGAATAATATTCAGAGCTGTTTTATTGAAGGCATTAAGCTTTTCATTCCTGAGATCCTCTCAGCAGAACATTATGTCCATGTTCAATTCAGTTCAAGTTTCCAACAGTCATAAACGCTCAACAGTAAAAATATATATACGTAATAGATTTAATAATGGTGAATCGTTACCCCACGCCGAGCACATCTGCACTAGTGACACTCCCTCACTCGACACGATCAGTCTTACCTTCCTCTGCAGCGTGGCCACTTTCTCAGGGAAGAGCCGGATGACGTGGCGTTTGCCGAATGTCCGCGACAGCAGGTAGCAGTTAGTGGAGCCCACTGTGGTGAGAGTGCAGGCGATGAGCAGCCCATGCCATGCACCGAACAGCGCCCCCGCCAGCATGTTCTGGAATTAAAATAACAGAAATGAAATAATTTCATTTCATCTGGAATCTAAATATCCATCCAATGACGATTATATAATCCTCGTCTCGTTTCACACTCCTGACTATAATGTTAAGATCACACATTTCCCCCACCGTTTCTCTTCATTAGCACCTGATAGCTGTGAACTTAATTGATGTCGTCAAACAGAAAGCAGTTTAGCAAAGGAATTATACCTAATAGACCTTCACACGAGGATAAACAGTATAGAGATTTTAGCTGCAAGAAAATGTCATGTCTTCATATGAGGGCGTTTGGGTCTCAAGAGCTTAAAATACCCTTGAACACATGACAGCGAAAAAACTGGTAAAGGCGTCAGGGTGGTAGAGTATTTGTGTCCCACTGATATTACAGTTAGCTAGAGACTAACTCTGAATCTGCTTGCCCATGAGGAAGTCTTCACTCAAATAAATAGTTCAAGCCAAAACGCTTACAAGGTGATAAACTTGGTACGAGGCTTAAACTGATTTATAATGCAGAACCACAAATCAACATTTATTTATTCATTGATTGATTGATTTTATGTGTAAAATGTCTGTTCTACTAACCAGGAAGGAGGAACCGGGAATGGCGAAGGACTGCTTGTAGAGGTAGGCGCTACAGAACAGCACGAACACATAACCCGTGTGCTGCCGCTTATAAAACTTGAGCAGCTCGGCCAGATCTCGCAGCTCGTCCAGGTCTGATGGGAAACGCAGCCTGATGGGAAATCATATACAGAAAGACGGAGAGAAATCATGGACACGATGTGGCTAAGCTAAAAGTACAGGACTGAGCAGCACCAGTTTGCAAACATTGGCTGATCGACTGCTCTGGATTTTCTGGTTTACGTTCTGTTTTTGAGGGTGACCCCCAGATCATCAAGGCCAACTAGTCAGAGATTCAGAGGAACAACTGAACCAATATTCTAACCCTAATTCTAATCATAACCCCTACCCTTAATGAATATTTGAACCATAACCCTAACCCTTGATCCATATTCTAACCCCTAACCCTAACCTATATTCTAACCCTAACTCTAACCATAACCTCTAACCTTAATGAATATTTTTATCATAACCCCTAACCCCTAAACCTTAACCCATATTCTAACCCTGGTTCAAACCCCTAACCCTAACCAATGTTCTAACCCTAACTCTAACCATAACCCCCCTAATCCCTAACCCTTAACCCATATTCTAACCCTAACTCTAACCATAACTCATTGCCTTAACAAATATTTTAACCATAACCCCTAACCCATATTCTAACCCCTAACTCATATAAAGTTTTCTGACTAGTGGGTCTTCTAATGATAATGACCCTGTTTTCATTTCACTATCTTCATCTTTTCTGCTTTTGTCCTGACCCCTATTATGCACAGTGACCATAAATGTCTACTGTAATTAAAACACCTGTTCCCCTGTTTGCTACAGCAGATCCTGATCCGATCGTTAATATTTGGAGAAGAATCATTGGTTTGTTCTTTATCTTTAACTTCCAGGTTTCACTAAATCTGTCTAAAAACGGGGATTCCCTCAAAGGTTGATATGTTTTGAGATGCTATTCTGCTAATCGTGGTTGTAAAGAGCGGCTGCGTCAGTAATCTACAGTAGGAATGGACTGGATGTCCCATAACCCACCAGATAAACACAACATTTTTGGGTGTAAAATTCCCCCCAGATGAGCAGTTTGTTGCTGCGTGATTGTATGCGTTGCATTGGTGCCACATGATTGGCTGACTGAGTAACTGCATGACAAAACATGCACCTGTGTTTTGAGACGTTCTGTACTAGTACACAGTGCGACCTAGAAGCTGTTAAAGTCTGTCACATGACACTTAGACCTTTATAGTACATAAATCACTGGACGCTGAGTTGAGCCGAAGCATGGAGTAGAGGATGTACTCTAAAATAAGATTTGTGGCTTAAGAAAAGCAAACGAAAACACACGAGCCTGTGATTACCGGACATCTGGACATGTAGGAAATAGCAACGTCTGAGAAATATGTGAAGTCAGCATCGGGAGGGAGGGAGGAGCAGCGATGAAACATGACACAAGTGTGAGACTGAAATAGCACAGTGCCCTCTCTGCTGTGTGAGGATGAGAGTGTGCTCACAAGACTGGCATTAACACACACCACCTGAAACTCAAGACTCACGGCAAGAACGTGTTTCCACGCAATGCCCACAATGCACTGGGCCTCCTCACCGCTCTCTTAATTGGCTAATAAACAATGTCTTGCGCTGACATCGGTAACTTGAGCACTCTTAATGTTATGCCAAAATATGGCGAAAGCACGGGATTGAATTTCGCCGATGCCGTATGCAGGGTGACTAACGTGTAACGTAATAACTGGCACATGTGGAGTGACTGGGACATGCACGAGTCACACGAAACATGACACCTTTTATTTTAATTTTTTTCAATTGCACAATACCATACAGATTTTTTTTTTTTCATGTTCACACACAGAATGTAACGGGAAGTTCCATGAACAAGAGATGAGTATGGCGCTTATGTCTGTTGCACTTCTGCCCCTTAATAGGAAAAGCTGCTCGTCATGCACAAATGATCTTATCCTGTCCAAAACACTTTCTCTGTTTCACAACACCATGCCATGTCCTCATACTCTCCTGGTTCTTCGATCAGGAGTTTAATTATCCCATGCACCTGTTTCAGCTGAGAGCCTCCAGGACCTGTTTACATCCAGGTTATACTAATCACTAATCAGTGCCAGGTTACACATGAAATCCTGTAAGCCTTGAGACTAAAGACTCAGGTCCAATTCCATGGACCCCTTTTAATTTTATACACCATTAAAATGTCACAATTAAAATATTTGACATATAGAGCTTTTTATTCCTGGAGGTTCCACTAACAGAATACATCACGTCCAATATTCACCTTTGTTTATAGACTTGATTGTTTTTATTCCTTAAGGCTTTATAAAGCTTTTTGTTTAATTCAAGTGACCAGTCGAAACTCTATAATAAGGACAGATTTAGTTGAAATGGGTTATGATTTCTGCTGACTATGCTATGAAAGTAGAAAGTTTTCCCAGTAAGCTGGAGCCATAATCAGACAGCCTGCTTGACGTCTGAATGCCTGGCCTCCCAGGAACTCCTTTAATGGTCCAAACATGTGGAAAATGCTTGGATCAAGGTAAGGACTGTACAAGGGATGAGGCAATAACTCCCAGCCGAGTTCCTATAAGGAGCAAGTGCTGTTGGTGAATGATTGTGTGTACAATTCCCACATAACAGATATCACATATGGAGTTCTCCATTAATTTTCAAGGATCAGGATCAATCGATTTTTACGCCTTCGTTCACGAGAAACTTCATCACAAAGCCCGATTTGACTTCGGGTATTTGAACTCGTCTTTGAAGCAGTGACAGAAAATGGCCATTTCCAGAGGGGCGGGCGGGGGACACACACACCACTGTCCCAGACGGCCTAAGTTCACGACCCTGTAAATAATCTTGGCTTTCTTGTAATTAATAAATTAAACTACTTATGTCATCTTACTAGTGAATAAAAAGACCCATCATTTTGACATGTGGATGACAGGGATCTTTTTTTTAAGTCATCCTCTGGCGAGCTGAGGGACAGCTGACGGGTGTGTTTTGGGACGTCTTGTCTTTCCGCTAGCCAGAGGGGAAACTGAGGAGCTCTGCTCTTACAGAGGGGAATTTCAAGTGGGTTGTATTACCCTGAGACACACACACGTGACCTCTACACTGACCTGTAGAGTCTCTGAGCTGAGAGTCAAATATACAATGAGTGTCATCGAGGATAAAGTAATGATGATCAATATCTATCTGATAGGTCTGTCTGGAAGTCTATTAATCGATCTATATATCTGGATATTAATCTATTTATCTTCCTAACTAGCTATCTGGGCGTTTTAGAGTTAATCTGTCTGTAAAAGGGTGTGCTCAACTAGGTGTCATTGCTACCGCTGCCAGATCTCCATAGAGGTTTCCACAGATGTGACCTCATACCCCACTTTTGCACTCCCCTTCTCTCACCTGATGCTTAACCTTTATTTGCCATCCAGCTGGTGCACACACAGAGCCCACAAACCAATCCGTATAATGTGGATTTATTGATGACCCCAATATGGTCATTAATGGAACTGCACATTAATTTGCACATTGTCCTGTTCAGGCTCTCAGTGGATCCTAGAACACTGGTTGTGAAGCAGGAATGGTAGCTATTATATGTCTTTAGATTTCCATAATTGCACCACTATCAAGTAGTTAACTGGCGTCATGGTCATGCAATGGGACGCATTGACACCGTTGAGCTTCAGGGTTCCTGGATCTGTCCTGTGAGAGAGACAGACAGTGGTGTCCTGTGATGTATTGCCACCTGTCCCTTATAATACAGGACCATCTTGTACTGAACAATATGATGCTGCTTAATCCCTGAGTCACTAATGGTGATAAGTCGCCTTGTTTTTTAAGATACTACATATACAGTATTATTAACTGATATAGAAAAATAGCTATTTGCCATTTATTTTTTAATGCAGTTAGAGAAGGCATCAAGTGTTCCTGGGATTGGAAGTGCTTTTTGAAGATGGATAAATGACTAGACTTCAAAATAGTCTTAAAGATAGAAATAAGAAGCTCATTCCTTTAACTCATGATCATTTCTGTATACTAATCAGGGGTGGCAGCATGGTGGCTTAGTGGTTAGCACTGTGGCCTCGCACCTTCAGAGTCGGGGTTCAATTCTTGCATCAGATCTGTGTGCATGGAGTTTGCATGTTCTCCCCATGCTTGGTGGGTTTCCTCTGGTTGCTTCGGTCTCCTCCCAAACTGTCTGCCACAGAAATGACGTATAAATCTCCAGGGTGGAGAGTATCCGTCGCCAGATGTGCCGAATGTCACGTGGACGTAAAATACCAAAGAAATACCAACTAATCAGGGGTGGTGTAAAGGGGTCAGGGGTAAAGATGATTCCAAGGGCCCTAAGTGACTGGGGGCTCCTAAAAAGCCACCAAGTTGCCACTGTTGGGCCCTTGAACAATGCCCCTAATGACGTATAATAAAAAATAAATAAAAAAGTGCAATAAGGGCATCTGCCAAATGCACTAAATATACAGTAAATGTCAAAGTGGTGGCATGGTCCGCGTTGGGGCCTAGTATATTAGACTTTCAAGCGGCCAAGAATCTGTAGCACTGAGCCTAACGTTTACTTTAAACATGTACACATTTGGTGTAGCATTCCAAAGTGTGAACATATCAATGCACTCACTAGAATCAAGCCTGTGCATCAAATTATATAGAAAATAGTTTTTTTGGTATTTTGGTTTACGTGCCATCTGTCACATCGGGCAATGGATATCCCTCACCCTGGAGGTATATCTTTTTTTTCTGTGGCAGTTAGTTAAGGGGACAGGTTGCAAGCTTTATGCCCGATTGTCATTCACACAATGCAGGCAATTTGGGAACGACAATTAGCCTAGCCTGCATGTCTTTGGGTTAAGGGTGGGTATATGTGTGGCTGTGTCTGTGGCATCAGAAATGACAGATATATCTCCAGGATGGATATCCCCATCATTTTTGTGGCAGTTAGTTAAAGGGCCGGGTTGCCAGCCTTATGCCCGATTGTCATTCGCAATTTGAGAATGCAAATTAGACTAACCTGCATGTCTTTAGGGTAAGGGTGGGAATATCCGGTATCTAGGGATTGCATATCCAGTACCCAGTGTGTGTATATCTGTCATTTCTTTGGCAGTTACTTAAGGGGTCGTGTTGTCAGTTTGTACCATCGAGGCGGGACTCGAACCCTGACCCTGGAGGTGCAAGGCCACAGCGCTAACCACTACGCCACCAGGCCGCTATACAGAAAAGAAAATGACTAAACTAAAATACATTATAGACTATTGTACATTATAGATGATTAGTAGACTTTTTGTTTAAACAAAAAAATTTATTTACGTGAATGGGTTATTATTATTGTTATTATTATTATTATTATTATTTTATTATTGTTGTTGTTATTATTATTGCTATTATTATTATCATTGTTATTATTAGTAGTATTATTATTGTTGTTGTTATTATTATTATTGCTATTATTGTTGTTGTTGTTATTATTGTTGTTGTTATTATTATTGTTGTTGTTGTTATTATTATTATTATTATTATTGTGTGTGTGTGTGTGTGTGTGTGTGTGGCGGACCGGCTCACCGGAGCTCCTCTTCACGCGCGCCGCTGTCCTCTTCGCGCGCTCCCGGTTCCGCCGCGGGCTCGTGATGATGTTGCGCGCGAGGCGGCCCGGGCGGCAGAAACGCCGCCAGCACGTAGAGGTAGAAGGTGGCGGTGGCGACCACCGCAAACAGCCCCCAAACCGAGCGCATGATCCCGCACAGGTCCTCCCGTAACCAGTGTCCCGTCCGCGCGCGACCCCGCCGCTTTAAGGTCCGCTCGTGTCACGGCTCCCGGTCCGCCCTCGGGGTTTAGACATACGTGGAACTACAGCAAGACGGCATGTAAACCCGGGGGGAAACTCCACACGGGGCAGCACCAGTCACATGCACACACACACACACACACACACATAAACATGAGCCTGCAGTGTGACAGCTGGACTGTTCACTCACCTCCGCCATATACGGGATACAGTCACATACTGTACACTGTCAAGTCACAACTATACTGTGACGCATTCATATTAGACACTCACTGTCCACTTTATTAGGAACACCTGTATACCCTCGTGCAATTGACCAATCAGCCAATCACGTGACAGCAGGGCATTGAGTAAAACCATGCAGATATGCTGTAGAGAATCAGTTAATTCTCAAATTAAATCAAAGCATCAAAGTAGTTTAAAAATGTGATCTCAGTGACTTTGACCATAATAGGGTTATAGGTGGCGGCACGGTGGCTTAGTGGTTAGCATTGTCACCTTGCACCTGCAGGGTCCGGGTTCGATTTCCGCCCCATGGTCGCCTCGTGCTTGGATACTCCAGTTTCCTCCCACAGTCCAAAGACATGCAGATTATGTTAAATAGCATTCCAAAATTGCCCATAGTGTGTGAATGCATGAATGTTGACTATGGGAATAAATACAATCACCATTTGTCTCCACCGTCCCTAGTTGTCCCTAGAGGTTCCAGACAGTTGGGTTTGGCCATTTCTCTACTACTACTCTATTATACTGTTAATAATATAATCCTGTGATAATATGGTGTTAAGTGGTTAAGGTATTGAACAATGGATCAGATGCTCATCGGTTCAAAGCCTAGCACCACCAAGCTATCACTGTTGGACCCTTAAGCAAGGCCCTTAACCATTTTAACTGCTCAAACGTACCGTATAATGAGAAAAATGTAAGTCGTTCTGGATAAGGGCATCTAACAAATGTTGTAAGAAATGTAGCAATCCTGGGATAAAACATAAACAGCTAGTGAATGGTGGTTGTGCTGTATGAAACACACATCATGTTGCCCCTTGATGCAGCGAGACTCCACATGGGTTCCACTCCTGCCAGCAAAGAACAGGAATCTGATGCTAAACATTGGGCACAGGGTCCAATAAACTGGACCAGGTGACATTTTTCAATGTCTAAGCTTTCCAGGTTGGGTGAGCTTATAATCAGTATAGAGTATATACTGTAGATTATTTTGAATTATATGATTGTATTGCAGTCTAAGTAACAAGATCCACAAACTAAGACTATTTGTATAGCACAAAAAAGAAAGTGTAAAAACCAAGAATAACATGTGTGTGAAGAATACAGTATATATATATATATATATATATATACACACACACACACAGGATATATATGCACATATAACTGCACTTAACTACACTGTTCCTGCAAGAACTACTCCAGCACATCCAGTATTGCTCTAGAATGTAGAATGTTCTAGAAAGATAGATAGATACAGTGCCAGAAATTATTATTACATAATAATACTTATTAAATTATTAACTAATTAGCTACTTCATATCCTCCTGAGACCCGAAAGAAAAAATGTTTTCATATTAAAATTTTTTTAATATAACCTAAGTCTGTGAGATGTCAGGAACATGTCTCACAGATTTTTTTTTCAAAATTGTCATTTATTTATTAGTTATAACATGTCCCTTGTAATGGACATTGTGTCTTGCTTTTTCGATAGAAGTACAATGAATTTTAGTAAATATAAATTTAGTAATATATAATATAGTTATATAATTATAATATAATAT
>JAOVVA010000028.1:10387040-10402207 GCA_028565275.1 Leiocassis micropogon | reverse complement strand
TTTTTTTCTTATTTTGTCTCTCATAGTTGAGGTATACCTATGATGAAAATTACAGGCCTCTCTTATCTTTTTAAGTGTGAGAACTTCCACAATTGGTGGATGACTAAATACTTTTTTGCCCCACTGTATGTGCGGGCCAAGTGTCCGCTGCGGCGAAAGGCCAACAACAACAAAAAACGTTCACCTCTTGGATAAAAAAAGTAAATAAATTATTGGTCTGCATCAAGCAAAAAAAAACAACTAAGGAAATTGCTGAAATTACTGGAACTGGGTTAAGAACTGTCCAGTGCATTATTGAAACCTAGAAGGACTGAGCTAAACCGTCAACTTCACGGAAGAAATGTGGTTGGAAGAATAATGAATGGCGATCACTTAAACGCTTGATGAAATTGCTTAACACTGTAGAAGTCAGAACTATATTTATTACACATGCACAATCGAGAACCAGCAGGATTGGAACTAAACAGCTGTGTGTCCATAAGATAATCACTTGTTAGTCAAACTAATCAGTAAAAAAGGCTTCAGTTTGCTAGCAAGCATAAAGATTGGACTTTGGAGCAATGGACAAAGGTCATGTAGTCTGATGAGCCCAGATTGACCCTATAAAGACCAGAGTGATTAGTGCGTCAGGGTAAGAAGCGCATGAAGTGATGCACCTATAGTAGTGTCCACTGTACAAGCCTCTGGAGGCAGGGTTATGATCTGGGGTTGCTTCAGTTGGTCAGGTCTAGACTCAGCAACGTTATGTGGTAATATAAGGTCAGCTGACGACCTGAATGAGTTTTTCTTCTCTGATGATACAGGATTTGACTTGTAAGAGTGGTTCAGGGAGCATGAGGAATAATCTTCATGCATGTAAAAAAAAGTTTCACCATAATACGTCTGCAAATAAACATTACGAGAAAACAAATGGGTGGTTCGTCACACATAAACAAGCAACTGCTGATATTTTATTTCTCATACTGCCTACCTCATTAAACACTCGTACGCACAATGTGTCTGTTTTTCCTTCACATTAACACCTGCATTGGCTGAGAACACTGTTAATGAGCAATAGTCACCCTCTTCTCTTCTTTGTCTCTCTCTCTGTCTCTCTCACACACACAGATTCTAGTGATCGGATTGAAGCCGTCTCTAAAGGTCTGGATGACTTTTCCATATGGCAAGGTACTGTGCAGAATCATTCATTAGATGTGTGTGTGTGTGTTTGTGAGATTTTTATTTGACGTGAAATCTGAACTGAAAGGCAGCACCTTTTCATGTCTTTAGCACTTTCTATCACATTCTTTCTCTCGGTCTTTTTTTTTTTTTTTTGCTTTCCATCAGACGAAGCCACCCGAGAGCACAATGTGCGCTGACACTTTTCTCATTCTCTCTGCATCATCGTGTCTCTCGGCTGTAGAGCTCCATAGAGAGGCGTAATTATTTCCCTCAATAGGCCTTTTTTTCCCCCTCTTTCACTCTTCCTCGCCATTAGACTGCCAGCAACTGAGAGCGTCGTGTGAAGCCTTGGTGCTTGATCTGAACGCTTACGTCTGTCGGCATTGGAATGATAAGTGGCGTCCAGACAGACTGAAGTCCTTCATTTTCTCAGCGCCTGACTCGCGCTGATAGTTCCTGGCGAGAAAAAAAAAAAGCGTTTTTGTTCACTTCCTGCATGTCGCCTGTGCATTTGCATATGTCTTTTGTGGTTTTTCTGATTGCTTTTACGGGTGTAAGGGTTACTTTTTTATCTCACGTTTGCTTTCCCTCTACTTTTATTTGGCGGTCAGTTTTTTTGTTTTTGTTCTGAGTGCAGACCGACCCTGCCAGCGTGCCCCAGTTGGCGTGGCAGTTTGTAGCTGCACAGAAAGCAGTGAACCCCATCCTCGCCTTCTGCAGAGGAGACACTGTCCACTTCCTGCTGGTAAGAATAATGAGCATTACATTTTACACGCTCGGGAAAAAATGACAGACTCTTAAGATACAACAATAGATCTGTCGAAAGACTGTATTAGTGCGCAACCTGTATCAGGTCTCGATTGGATTTCTTTTTATACTACTTAGGTTGCGTAGGGGACGAAAGTTTGCCCCTCGGTGGTTTCTGATCTATATTTTACAATTTCTAAAAAAATCTTGCCTTGAGCCTCATCACGGCATCTTTTTGTGTTCACTTTTTTTAATCACCAAATGTTCGCACTCGAATTTAACATATAATGCCGTTTTAAAGACAAATGGGAACTGTTGAAAAAAGATTTAAAAGCAGCATGTGATTATACAAAAATCAAGGTTAATCAAGATCACATGACTCAAATAAAAGGTCCGTAGAGCTTTATATCACTCCATAGCGATAGACTTGGACAAACATTAATGCATGCTATGGCTTATGTAGATTCATAGAGTATCTGATTGACAGGTGTGTGTGTGTGTGTGTGTGTGTGTGTGTGTGTGTGTGTGTTTTTCCCAGGTGAAAAAGGATGAATCTGGTACGGTTCATGTCATCAAACAGCGACAGCTCCAACTCAACTGTGACCTTATCAGTCTGACAGTGAGTCCATCCCTCGCAGCCTTCATCTGTGTGATCAGTTTCACACATTAAACACCTCTTTCATGCACACACACACACACACACGCGCACACACATTGTTCCGTTTATAAATCAGAAGCCTTCCCCGACCGAGAGTGTGTATGCTTTTGCTTTTAGCGCTTTTTAATGGAAATGGGTTTTATAGAGGTGAACCATCTATTAAAAAGTGTGTATCACAACCCTGTTGTTGTGTATACGTTTATATACGGTTTATGGAGATGCTGTCTAAAAATACAGACAGTCGTTAAAGTTGCAACAACCAGACAATAAAAAAGGAGATTTTTTTTTGTATTTATTGAACGTATAAACTCCTCCCTCAGTGGCTGAATCCTCGCACACTGGTGTTGTTGGACAGCGGAGAGAAGCTGCACGTGGTGGATCGGCCCAGTCAGGAGGAGCTGGAAACTCTGGACATGGCCGAGGTGCAGCTCGTCTACAACAGCAGCCATTTCAAATCGCTCGCCACAGGAGGCAACGTCAGCCAAGCCCTGGTGAGTAATGCCCAAAGCGTGACAAGTTTAATCACCTCTGGGTTTTATGAACACTGTAATAAGGGCATGTAAAATGATTATTTATGTTCCACTAAGCTATGGTGATGAGGTTATTAATAGCAGAAGCACATTATTTTAAAAATCAAAAGATAAAACGTGATGCACTATAATGCAGTGTGACACAGAGGTCATGCCTTTTTCACTTGTACTGACAGCTGCTACACTGCACCATCTGCTACAGCTCACCCGAAGTGACCCTGAAATTCTGACCTCTTCTGTTCTATATCATTTAATATATAAATATATATGACACCATATAGTCTTGATACAAGATGACCGGCCACACCATTTTCATTAATACTGATTGACATAAAGGCCACGCCTCCTTCACTGAGACTAATACACACAGAAGCCACGCCTCCTTCACTGAGACTAATACACACAGAAGCCACGCCTCCTTTACTGAGACTGATAAACACAGAGGCCACGCCTCCTTCACTGAGACTGATCAACCCAGAGGCCACGCCTTCTTTACTGAGACTGATACACACAGAAGCTGCGCCTCCTTCACTGAGACTGAATAACACAGAGGCCACGCCTCCTTCACTAAGACTGATACACATATAGGCCATGCCTCCTTCTCTAAGACTGATACACACAGATGACATGCCTCCTTCACTAAGACTGATAAACACAGAGGCCACGCCTCCTTCACGAAGACTGATCAACACGTAGGCCACGCCTCCTTCACTGAGACTAATATACACAAAAGCCATGCCTCCTTCATTAAGACTGATAAACACATAGGCCACGCCTCCTTCACTAAGACTGATAAACATATAGGCCACGCCTCCTTCTCTAAGACTGATACACACAGAAGCCACGCCTCCTTCACTAAGACTGATAAACATATAGGCCACGCCTCCTTCTCTAAGACTTATACACACAGAAGCCACGCCTCCTTCACTAAGACTAATAGACACAGAGGCCACGCCTCCTTCACTAAGACTGATAAACACAGAGGCCATGCCTCTTTCACGGAGACTGTTTTTACCTTCTTTTTTTTTTCCACAACTGGATAGTTGTGAATCTGGATGAGATTTGGGATGGAATCTGTGGTAAATACACATCATGGCTGTATCACCATGTTTTCACACAATGTTCTGTCCTTATTCTGCAGGCTTTGGTGGGAGAGAAAGCGTGCTATCAGTCTGTGTGCAGTCACGGTGGCCAGATCATCTACCTGGGAACAAAAGTACGGCTTTAGCAGAACACAGCACTTCATTACAAAACAGGAGACAGTATAACCGATGATCACTTTTAACTTTAACAAGCCGGTCTTTAACACAAACTCTCATTACGTGCTGCTTTTTTTTTTTCTTAACAGGTTGTTATGATGTTGTTTACTATAAGAATGCTGTGTACAGATTGTGTGTGTAGCACAAGGTAGAAAATCCAACCGAAATGCAGAGGGAAGGCTGTGGTTTCTGGCTGACTTCTCCATCACGTCTCGCTGAGCTTTTGGCACACGCCACTGCAATTATGCTAATTCGACAGCATGCATAATGTGAACGGTGTGAATATTCATCAAGGTCTGCTCGCCTTACCGGCCTCCGTGAACTGCCAGTTACCTGAGATGGAGAGAGACAGGGAGGGAGAGAAAGATGATTTTTTTTGTTTTGTTTTGTTCTTTGTGTCAGTGGGTCGCTTTAATTAGGATGAACAGTGTAGAAAACGTACACGAGCGCTAGTTGTGTCGTAATCGCCACTCTGACTGAGAAACAACATTAGAGCAACGTTGCTGCATGTTTTTCAATCTTCCGTGACGCTCGCAGCGCATCTTGCAATTTTTCCAGACAAACAGTGCTCCCTACTTAAGCACCCTCATCCTAAATGTCCCTGGAACACATGGGTAGTAATGCTCTTGTATTTTTCGCGCCAAATACTATGATATAACTCTTTATCACGACGTGCTCAGTTGAAACATGCTTTCTGTTGCCCTCAGTTTAATGTTTTTTGGTTTGTCTTGTAAAGTAGCTCTTTGATAGTCAGCTTAATGTACCCTAATGAACATCTAGCCTAGTGAACAATTAAGCCGTTTGGTGTGAGCACTGGGTACGAGTCAGTGGAAAGGTGGGAATTAGCCACTTCAAGCCAAAAAAAAAAAAAATAGTTGCAAACAACCCTGAGCGGGCCCAAGCATCCTGCGCCATTGCCTCCCAGGTGCACCAGAAGGACGATGACCCGTTTGACAAATCAAAAATCCCTCCGCAATTTTGCATCCTCAATGTATTGAGATCACTTGAGCCCGGATTGGTGGCGATAGTATCAATTCCCCAGGAGGAGTATATCAAAATCCACTGGGTACGTTTTTTAAACACTCCAAAATAATTGACTTCCTGTGGAGTTCAACCCATGACATGCAATGTGAAAGTTCAATGAGCTCTAAATGTGTACTGGGTTTCGTGTGCGTATGTGCAAGTGTGTATAAGCTATGCAGCAAAATGACGTGCGAGGGCCCTGTGCCTAGCTTGGGGCCCGGACTCTCAGGAATCCCAATGGCAGCAGGTTCCAACCTGTCAGATTTTAGCCTGTTTGTGACTTTTTGACCCCCAGATGCTGGAAAAAATGTCCTTAGAAGAACAAGAGGGCCCTCATTTAAACTTCAACTCAGGTGCAGGGATTGGGCTGAAAATGAGAGAAAAAAACTTGTCAAAAAAGTCCTTCAAGATGTCTAGATAACTATTTCTCAAGACTACATTAAAAATACAAGAATGTCTAGCTCTTAGGAAGCAGAGTATGAAGAAATGAGTGGCGGCTCAAGACTTTTGCACAGTAGTGTAACTGAATATATAAAAAACAAGACATTTGTAAAAGCATAGTGATAATTTTCTAAATCTCAGTCAATGGAATAAATTAAAAACAACTTTATATTACCATCTCATTTATTATTTAATCTTCATCTTTCTGCCAATTGTTCTTTTCAACAAGTTAGATAGTGATCTGTGCTGAGCCAAAATTACAAATCGTATTTACATGCAATAAAGAAATGACACAAAGCATAAAAAAAGTCATTTAGAACTTTCTTACTAGTAAACGTTTGCTGTTATCTGTGATCACTGTAATTGAATTGAATTAAATGTTTTCCTACAGTAGTTTTCTCACTGAAACCCAGTCTTATTATAGTGTATTACGGCTTAAAAATCCTTTTTGTTTTTTATTCTTGTTGCAGTCTGTCCATGTTCTGACCCTCAGAAACTGGAGAGAGGTGGGTGATGTGTGTGTGTGTGTGTGTGTGTGTGTGTGTGTATTTGTGGAGGGTATGTTTATATGTAAAATTCTGTACTTTTGTAGTATTCACCCCCTTTTTTTTTTCTTTTCCCCTTTTCCAGCGCGTCGATCATTTATTGAAGCAGGAGAAGTTCACCGAGGCGCTCTCTTTAGCCTGGTCTTTTCATGAAGGCACAGCCAAAGCAGTATTGGGTAAGTTGACAAACCTTTCGTTTTTTTCTTTTAAATCGTCGACAGCTGTTGCTTACAGCGATAGTCTTGGGGTGCTGTAGAGATGTGGTATTTTTCTCAGACTTTTTACTGTAAAAATGTTCTTTGCTTTTTTACAAAGAAATTGGCACGTTCTGTCCACTGATCAGTCGTACATTATGACCTGGGATGCACTGTGCGTTCTGAAGCCTGTCTATGAGAACCAGCATTAACTTTTTCAGCAGTTTGAGTTCCAGTAGCTTTTATATTGGATCAGACTTCACGGGCCAGCCTTCACTCCACATGTGCGTGTCAGTGAACCTTGGCCGCCCAGGACCCTGTTACCGGTTCACTAGTTTCCCTTTCTTGGACTACTTTTATTACATTCTGACCACTGGAGACTGGAAACATCCTACAAGAGCTGTAGTTTTGGAGTTGGTCCAACCCAGTCGTCTAGAGATCACAATTTGGCCGTTTTCAAAATCGCTCAAATCCATTTTTTTTGTTTTCAGCACATCAACTTCAGGGACAAAGTGTTCATTTGCTGCCTAATACACTCCTCCCATTTTCAGGTGCCATTATAATGAGATAATCAATGATAATCACTTAACCTCTGTCAGTGGTCATAATGCTATATCTGATCGGTGTACATGTGATGAATAATTTTGGCTATTCATTGAACTTTTCAAACTTTCTAACCGTGCAGAGCATTATGTTTTTGTCATGAGTTTTCTGTTGACATTTTATATATATAAAGCATTAAAACTGTGCTTCCTGGTCACCGCTTTGAGAATCATGACTCCTTTGGTTTCTCTTTTGATGAAAAATCTCATCTCTCACACTGTGCTCTTTCTGTTTTGATGGACGTCCCAGGTCTGTTCGGTGACCCCGCCAAGTGGAAGGGCGTGGTAGCTGACAAGGTAACACCCACTATGACATATAAGTGCTGCAGCTTCTGAAAGCGCTACTCACTTTCACTCATCTTCTACAGCGCTTTATTGCGGGGATCTGGAGCCCTTAGGGCACGAGGCAGGGTGCCAATCCATCACAGGGCACACACACACATACACACACACTACGGGCAATTTGGGAACGCCAATTAGCCTAACCTGCATATCATTGAACTGTGGGAGGAAACCGGAGTACCCGGAGGAAACACACAGAGATGGGAATCGAACCTGGCCGGGAATCGAACCCAGACCCTGGAGGTGCAAGGCGACAGTGCTAACCACTACACCACCGTGCCGCCCTGAAAGCGCTAATTATCTATGAATAATTTTACTGAGCAACTGAACGACAGGCTGCCTAAGTGACTCAGCCTGCTAAGTTTTAAAAGTCTTTTTTTTTTGCTTGTTAACGCTTTTCAAGGAAGTTTGCTATTGTGTAAATGGGGCGCGCTGAAGCAGATGGGAACTGTCTGTCACTAAACATCGGCAGAAAACTCACTCAAACCCCTCCGCTAATAAACGAAGGCAGATTTTTTCCATGAACCTACCTATGCAAGTGTCATTTAAAATAACGTCACAGAAACATATGCAGACACATCACTGCTTCACTAGACATTTATCTTAATTGGAAAATCCAGGAGCCGTGAATATGCACAAGTTTGGATGAATATGCAGTTTGGACACGCATTGTGTCTCTGTGTCATGTCAGACAGCTAATCAGTTAGCTAATTCCTGGTTAACTAGTTCACGTTGATACTAATGAGATTTCATTTACATCTTTAACCTTTTATATAAAATCATAATGATCACAAGTTTGTCTATAAGTTTTGTTTTAAATAAATTTTTGCTTTAAATAAATTGTTTAGCTAGCGCACATGTTAGGGGCTTCAGGTTTTGTTTTTATGAAGTTTATTTATTAGAAAGGGGATTAAGAAGTTTTACATAGTGTTACATTGAATATGAAAATATGAACAAACACCAGGTTATAGTGTATGTGTTATGAAATGAAATTTGTACAATCGGAGTATAGACGGGTGTTTGAGGGCGTTTTCACATTTAGGTCCTTGCACTCGTTACAGAGAACACCCCAAAGTCTGGTTCATTTTGATCAGTGAGTACACGATCGTTCCGTACTCGGGAACCGTGCCTGAGTCCGCTGGAAAAGGTGGTCTCGAGAGCGATACGGCGTACTCGGGCACGGATCGAATCAGATATGGAAGCTAATTGAACCTAAACACAGAAATAGGTCGCTGTATAGAAGCGACGTCATTAGTGCCGTTTGTCTCCTCTGAAATCTCTGTGTGTGTGCAGCACGTACCAGTCTCATCTTCTGACCTATACAATAGGAAGTCATGATTATATTTTATATATCCATTTATACTTTAATTCAAAAATATCAATAACATCAGGTGTTATATTAGGTGCAAAGATTGACTCGTCCTCTACTTCTCTTTGTGTTTAAGAGTGGCTCGCAAACAAACTACGTCCATACTGCCACCTACTGTACTGGAGAGTGTAAATGCGCAAGTTTACCCAAGAACGGAGAGCAATAATACAGGTAGTTCCCGACTTACTAACGAGTTCCGTTCCAGGAGCATGTTTGTAAGTCTGATTTGTTCTTAAGTCAGACAAAGTGAGTCTTATACGCCTTTGACTTGAATATACAATATAAAGCATGCCAATCCACTTGAGTAAATCTGTCCCCTTTCCACACACTGCCATCATGTGTCCAAAAACCATAATCGCTCCTAAGAAAATGAATCTCACAGTGAAAGGTAACAGTGTTGTCTCTTAAATCGCGAGGGGAATCCCAGACGCCATTTTGTCTCAGAGCTGTTTTCCACTGTATTGGACCGTGATATCTGTTTTGTTGAGGATTTTCCGAAATTAAGATTATGCAGTGTCTTTTTTTAGTACAATATACATGTGAGCTACTTCCGTGATTGAAGCGGAAGTAGAACCGCGGTCTGTTTGTATCTGCGTAAATTTGTAACTCGAATGTTTGTAAGTTGCGGACTACCTGTAATATAAACACTGGCCAGTGGGAGAGTGGGGAGAGCTGAGCAATTGTTTCTTAGCACAGTACAAAGTGCCTAATGTGAAAACGCCAAAGTCAAATTTCATTTCATAATACATGTACTATACATCAGTCTGTGTGAAACAGCAGTAAAGCTTCTCTCTCGTCTTGTCACAGATGGTGGAGATCTTGTTCCAGTATGTAGAGCGTTCGCTAAAGAAGTGTCCTGAACAGGGCAAGATCCAGCTTCTGGAACAACACTTTCAGGTAGATGAAGCTATAGAAGCCCTTATATCACCTTTTATTTACCGCTGTACATCGATTATCCTTTTATGACAATTTTCCTGTTAATGGGTCGCAAGATGTAAACAGTTTTCTCTTAGTCCAAGAAAAGTTAGTCAGTTAAAATGTGTTTGGTGTTTACGGTTTGCTGCTTTATTCTTGCTTCGTATCACTGATGTTAATGGTTTTGTTCACATTACCAACCTGAAGTGAGTCAGATCTGAATTTTTATTATTTCTTTTTTATTTATTTATTTTTATTTATATGGCTGTCTGAGCGCCTAAATCTGATGTTTTTCAGAGTCAACTTTTTATATGTGGTTTTGATCAGATATTTATCCGTTATGAGGTCATGTGGACAGGTCGGAATTTATGCGACTTTCCTTGCCTCTGTCCAAAGGAGCGAGTGGGGGCGCTCGAGGGTCAGATAAAAGTTACCCCATATGAATGTGAACCATCATGACCTGCAAGTATGATCTGAAAAAAAACAAAAAACTGATCAATGTGGCTTGTAATGTGAACATAGCCTTAGAAACTCCAGTGCACAAGAAAATGGTTTAAGATGTTTTTAGTCCTCCAGCCGATTGGTAAGAATACATTTTGTTTTACACTTTGTGTGCACACAGTCCTTTTATCCATATCATGCTTCATCAAGTTGAAGAAAAACTTTCAGTAAACTGGATAGGTTAAAGATGTTATTCGGCTTATAGTATACCTTGACGTAAATGTATAATAATGTTAATGGCTGAATAGTTTAATGATGATTAAAATATTTCTTTAGATAAATGATTTAATTGACTGACTTTGATATTTGTGGAAGAGGAAAAAATATTCTGAGGGGAAAAAAAAAAATTTGAACTCAATTTTTTTATCCCCTTCCACAGATATTAAAGTCAGAGATCTAAGTTTAAAATCAAAATTCTGAGGGGAAAAAATTCTGAATTTTGAGAATAATGTCTCTAATTTCTTACTTAATTCTGACTTTGATCAGAATAATGACTTCAGAAATTGAAATTTGTAGATTAAAGTCAGAATTCTGAGGAAAAAGTCAGAACCCAGTTTTTTTTAATGGTGGCCATTATCCTCTTCCGTAAATATGCAATTTTTTCATAAACATTTCCAAATGATTTTGGAAGGGAAGTAACTAGTAGAGCTGAGCAATTTGTGTTTTCTTAATCAATTCCGTTAATTAACTTGATGGGTTCGTTTTTGATTCAGAACCGATTCCTACTATAATTAGTCATATTTTAAAATGTTACATTTTCAAAAATGGACAAATTCTATAAAAATATCCTACTGTTTCTGCAAACCGCTTCCTTTTTTCGTGTTTGCTGAGAATTTAATTTATTCTACTACTATTAAGTTATGCTTGGTAAAAAAAAAAATTGCATTGTGATGGACATTTAAACAAGCTACACAGCATTTTAACGCATATTAGATACTTTGAGTAATTTTTAGTAGCTAGTAAGTAATGCTTTTTAAATGAATTGAAAATCACAATTCCCCAAAATCTTCCTGAGAGTCACAGCTCTAGTCACTAGAGATCATTATAATATTTTAGTTAGATGCACGGCTACAAAGAAAAGAACAGACTTTAAAAGGCACCACACATTATTTTTTTTTTATTAAAGTAGAGTTCACACGGGACACCAGTTTGAAACATGGCCATCATGTGATTTCTACACACTGTGCATCAATTTGCATATTTTAATAGTGTTAACAATTTAATCATTTGTTAATCTTCAAGAGTACTAATGCACATTTTAAAACAAAATTATACTTGTTACGCATGTCTGCATTTTTTTAAAGGTGTGGCTGTTTTATGATGCTATATTGCCACGAAATGATAAAATTATCGTGTCAATATTTAAAATCTCAAATAAACACAATTTTGTGTTTCCCGACACCATAGACAAGCTATAACTTTAATTACATGACAAACGAACATGTGCACATCTTCATCTCGAAGCCAAATCGGCATCAGAGCGTCAGAAGGGGGCGTGGCATGAAGTTTGAATCGTATATTAGAAGTGAAGCAAGAACAACATGCTGTTGCATTCGATGCGAAGCTACAGATGCAACCTATCATGTTTATATACAGATATCATGTTCGAGACTTTAAAGCTCAAGGTTTTATCGTTAACGAGCGTCAGTCATGAGCCAGGAAGAGCCGAAACGGAGGTGGTGTCAGCTCTTCCCTCACCCTACGCACTCGTTTTCTCTCTGTCTCTTTAGGACATGATTCCCGTCATGGTGGATTACTGTCTGCTCCTGCAGAGGACGTAAGTCATGCATCCGGCACTGAAAACACCCTACAGCTCTGCCCCACACACACACACACACACACACACACACACACACACACACACACACACACACACACACACGAATAACACTGTGTGCAAGTCATAGAACATTTATATAGGTCAGATTTATACAGCAAAAAAGCAGCATTACCTTCAACTCCAATTTTAAGACATTACACGTCAGATTAATATGATGCATGATACATATTTCTGCACAAGAAACTACTTAAAAATAGCCAAAGAACATATCTACACTTGTACTGTCATGAAAAACAACAAGATCTATGAATATGAATCAATATATAAGTGAGACACACCCTAGATCCCATGCCTAAGCTGTTATTTGCATAATCATAGCAGCCCAAAGTGTAATAACATATACAGAATAATAGGCAGAATAAAAAAAATAGGGAAATGAATAATAAATGTGTAAAAAAAAAAAAAATTTATGAATCAGAATAATCAGCTTGTTTCTGATGAGGAAGCCAAGAGCGATGTTGGCAAGAAAAAAAAAACTCCCTGAGATGGCCATATGAAGAAACCTTGAGAGGAACGAGACTCAGCAGGGAACCCGTCCTCATTTGGGTGATAGTGGATAGCAGGGATTTATCAGCTCTCATACTGAGTGTTCGGCAGCTGGAAGTTCAGTATGAAACATTTTCAGTTTGATAAAATGTTGTAGCAAATTGGCTAACCTATCAGCAAAGTTCAGGTGCATTGAAGGTTCCCTGCCGCGCAATCATTTGCATAATGTGCGTTATATGCCGAAATTGATGTTGTGACATCACAACTTCAGGTTAAATACTATGTTTGTTTGTTTTTTTTGTTTTTTTAACCAAAGTAGCTGCTTTTTTTAAATTAGCAAAAATCTTCACTTATGAGTTTTTTTCAAAACAAATTGACACACCAGTCTGTATTAACATTTGAATAGGAGGTCAAAAAACTCAGGATTAAAAAAAAAACCTCAGCTCAGGATTACTTTGAGCAGCTCTTTCCTTCTGTCATGTGCATTTTATCTGTCTGTTCACCATCTGTCTGTTTCTGTGTGTACAGTAAGTAATAATTTTCAGATCCTTAAAATACACACTGAGCAGCAGGTTGTAGAAAGGTTGTTTAAAAAAATAATTCCCCCAGAATTGGCGCAGTTTTGAGTCTTAATATGATGCTGAGATCTTTAGCACTTGCCAGTTAGTTGAAAGCAAAGGCGTGCGTATGCACATGCACATGCACATATCTGCGTCTGCGTCTTCAGCTCAGCACCTCATGGAGTCTGTTCAAGAAGAAGAACAAGGAAGAAGAGATTTCCTTTAACTCCCACACGTCTCTAGTGAGACCTCGGTGCACTTTTTGACACCTCGTTGCTTTAATTGCTCCTCTTGAACTTGAGAGCAGACGTTCAGCTTTTGACACATTGCTTCTATTAACCTCCGGTCTCCAGCTGTTCTCAAATCATTTTTTTTAGTTGGCCTATGAGGATAGTTAAAGAGCTCTTTAAATTCAAGGATACTTCAGTCTCTGGGTGCTCAGCATGTTTTGGGGGATAAGACCATCATGTCTGGTTTTGAAGGTCGAAGACCACATTTAATTTAAAATAATGATGACTTTGAAATATTTTAAACTCATTTTGGGGAGAAAAACGTTCCTGATAGTTGCTAAAATGCTTAGTTAAAAGTTAAAATCTATGTATTTTTTATTCTATTATTAGTAATTATACTTCAGTATACCAAAAAGGCAGCAGACTTAGTAAAATTTTTTTTTTACATTATTAAATTATTTCATTTTATTATTATAAAATATTTGTGTCATTCTCAAACTTTTTGCCCCAGCTGTACAGAAACATACCGCTTCACGATTCATAAACACACTGAACATGTCTCATGAGTTGTATCAGACCTGTCCCCTATACTTGTATTTCTGTTTATTTCACTATAAAGGGTTCGTACACTCAGCTGTTTTTTGCACCGCTTTCTGTCTAAGGATATTAGTGTTTACCTTTATGTGAACCCGTGAATGGTTTAGCCCTTATTCTGTTGTATCTCATAAAAACATATGAGGCACTTCAGCTCAATATTAAACATGTGGGCATATTGAATCTTATATCACTGAAATTGCTCGGTTGTTTACAGAATTATACCAAAACTAGATTTCTCAGATGGACCAGTGGGTCTGTGTGCCTTTAAAAAAGAAAAATTACACAAAGATATTGAGAATGATAACATCTCCCACAGATGTGGTCTTTGATATAAAAACTATACTTCATAGGACAAGAATTTCACACATCTCATCACTGTAACCACTCTGTCCCATACAATATAACAGAAATCAATATAAGCATGCATATTGATTCGTCTCTTTTTGTGCCAAGTGAACCTATAACTTTTCTTAGAGGGTAGGGCCAAGTTTGTCCTCTCTTTCTTCCTCTTTCTCTTTCTCTCCTTTCTTCGCTCTCTCGCTTAATCCTACTAAACAGTGGGGCAAAAAAGTATTTAGTCAGCCACCAATTGTGTAAGTTCTCCCACTTAAAAAGATGATAGGCGTGTAATTTTCATTTAATTAATTGGTAAATTCCTCGGTAAAATAAGTATTTGGTCACCTACAAACAAGCAAAATTTCTGGCTCTCACAGACCTGTAACCTGTCCTCCACTTGTTACCTGTATTAATGGCATCTGTTTGAACTTATCAGTATAAAAGACACCTGTCCACAACCTCAAACAGTCACACTCCAAACTCCACTATGGCCAAAACCAAAGAGCCGTCAAAGGACACCAGAAACAAAATTGTAGACCTGCACCAGGCTGGGAAGACTGAATCAATAGGTAAGCAGCTTGGTGCGAAGAAATCAACTGTGGGAGCAATTATCAGAAAATGGAAGATGTACAAGACCACTGATAATCTCCCTCGATCTGGGGCTCCACGCAAGATCTCAACCCCTGGGGTGAAAATGATCACAAGAACTGTGAGCAAAAATCCCAGAACCACACGGGGGACCTACAGTAGTGAATGACCTGCAGAAAGCTGGGACCAAAGTAACAAAGGCTACCATCAGTAACACACTGCGCCGCCAGGGACTCAAATCCT
>JAOVVA010000028.1:10373585-10386940 GCA_028565275.1 Leiocassis micropogon | reverse complement strand
GGCCTCTCTCATCTTTTTAAGTGGGAGAACTTGCACAATTGGTGGCTGACTAAATACTTTTTTGCCCCACTGTAAGTCCAGGTGTGTGTCCTATGGTCGTGTCACCACAATAAAAAGCATGAACATACCAAAGCACTCCAGAAAATACAGTAATGTTTACTTCTTTCTACAATAGCAGTGAAAATAATGGCAGTTTTGCGTGCTGCATATTTGCAGTAGTGATTTAATTGCCCATGGTGGGCTTAATGGTTGTAAAATACATGTTGATGTGAGTTAACAAACTCTTTTGTTCATTATCATTTAATAACTAGCATTATTTGAAGGAAGCTGGCTGTTGCGGCGGTATATGATAAAAACAACATAATATAATGGCACTTTTTTATGTTAAATTGTCTGCATATACTGATCAGCCACAATACTAACATTGATATATTGATTATCGATTACATATGGAACTGTATATGTTGTATATATAGATATGGAACTGTATATATACACATATGGAACTGTATATGGTTGGAATGACAATAAAAGCCTACTTGACTTGACTTGACATGCCAGTAAACTGGTGACAGGATCATGGGCAAAGGGGGACCAAAGCCCAGCTTGTCTGGTCTGATTCCACAAAAAAAAAAATTCTGAAAAAAAGTTAATGCTGGCTATGATAGAAAGGGATCAGAACACCCAGTGCATCACAGCCTGCCACGTATGAGCCTTAGCAGGCAAAGAGTTCAAGGTTGTTGATCTGGACTTCCTCAGATCTCAATTCGACCTAGCACCCACCCATTGAATGCGCTGGGCAAACAAGTCTGATCAACAGAGGTTTAAACACGCAACCCATAGCTCCAAAAGGATCCACTGCTAACCTCCCAGTGCCAGACACTGCAGTACATCTCCAAAGGTCCTGTGGGGGGTTCCAGAGCTGCCCCAGTAGCACAAGGGCACAATACTACACAATACTACGCTTTTAGGTTTTGCATTTTAATGTTATCGCGGATCGTTGTATACCCAGGTTGAGTAATACCCATGAATTATAATCACTAAACTAAGTATTATATAAGACAATGTAACAAGGCTAACACAAGGATACACATTTACATATTTTATTTCTTTTAGGGAGCACAAAATATGCTCAGGTATTTTGGCAGTCTTTTTAGAAAAGCAGAAAAGCAAATTCTCATAGAAAATATGAGAGACAATAAGGCATCTCCCTGAATTTATTTATTTTTTTCGGAGTGGGATGTCTGGAATTCCTACTTACTTTAACTTAAAGCCAACAGCAAACTGAACATCAATGGGTCGATTGAACATCCGTATGAAGAAACAAAGAATGTTAAGCGATAAATGGTAATGGAGTCATTCATGTGGATATTCATCTTCACAGAATGTGAGAAGCTAACGATTTAGCTCGCTAACATGCAGCTGTATGTTTTATTATGGATATTATATAGTCACAAAGACAGTGGAGAAAAATCCAAAATAGCAGCATTTCCCTCAGATATGTAGGTAAATATTTGAGGAAATGTATAGGATGGGTGAAATAGCACCGTTCTTTCACTTAGCATGGAAACAGATCTGTCAGAGGACATTGACATCGGAAATTACGACTATCACAGGAGTGCGCTGATGCTCTTTGGAGTACATTAATCTGACAGGAGAAAACTCTTTCTTCCTCTCTTGTTTTCTCACACACTCGCGCACACATGCACAGTATCCGGAGGCTAAGCTCACACGGATACACTCATTAATGTCTTGAACATCAGCTTGAGTTTAGCAAGAGTGGAAATTCTCCCTCACATTTCATCATTATCCCCCTCCTCATCCCTCTCCATCTGTCCCTGTTTCATCTGCATTTCGGTGATAGCTAGTAACACTTTAGTGCACACACACACACACACACACACACACGCACACGCAAGCGCACACGCGCCGTTTTTCTTTATACGCTGTGAAAATGTCGTCTTGGCTGCTAGGGCTTGTCTTGGTTTCACAGCCAGTTCCCAGTATGTGTTAAATTTTCTCTCTAAGGAGAAGCTTGTATGTCATGTAAACACCTTGTGTGTGTAATGAGCGGCCCTTGTTTCTCATGTCCTCACATGCCTTGTCTGTATCGGTGATGAGAATGAGAAAACTGTCAGAATTGATTTATTTATTTTTTAACAGTCATGTACTGTATATTAGAATAGAGAGACTTATTCTGGATCAATACACTTCGAGTTGAGCTATGACTAGAGATGTGATTACATCTGTGTTTTAAACGTATAGTATCTTAGGTAGAATTAGGGCCCAAGCACTATCACATCAGCCCCATGTCATCATAGTATGTAAGAGGCACTTTTGTTCTTCTAGGGATTTTATTTTCCCCAGCATCTGGGGTCTTAATATGCTCAAAAAGTCATGTCAATCAGCACACAGGTTGAAATCTGCTGCCATTAGGGCCCCTGAGTCTCTGGGCCCTGGGCCTGGCACAAGGCGTTCAGAAGAGATTTTGCTGCATAGCTCAAACACACTTGCACTTATGAATGCGAAACCCGGTACACATTTTCTTTAGATCTCGACAAATTTCGCTATGCATGGATCTGGAGCTTTTGGGGGTCTAAACATAAAATTCCCTCTTTTCTAAAATTAATGGTATTGGTATACCCCCTTTAAATGCATGTGCCTATGGAGCCCATCTTCTTTCTGGTGCATCTGAGTGAAAATGGCGCAGGATGCTTGTACCTTGAATTTATGCTGAAAATTGGCTAATAATTTATGAGTGATGAGTGACATCATTTTTAGTGACATCATAGTGTGAGTGTGAAATACACATTTCCTGTAGATCTCAACAAATTTTGCTATGCATGGGCTCTACTCAACGGGACGTCAGTTATTTTGGGGTTGTTTGCAAAATGCACCCAGTGGAATTTGATATACCCCTCCTAGGGCCAGTATGATCTGAAGACATCGTGAAGAGATTTTTGATCTATCAAACGGTTCACCTGTGGCAATACCTTAAAGTTATGCTGAAAATTGGCTAATAATTTTCTGAGTGACATCATAGTGTGATGCCTTTTTTTTAACAGCATCTGGGGCTTTTTGGGAGGTCTTAACATGCTCAAAAAGCGCACAGGTTGTGTGGTGTGCCCGGGTGGCAATGGCACATGGTGCTTGGGCCCGCTCATCCCATCTTTCATTTTGCGCTGTTATGAACAAAACCCTAAGCCGTCAAAAATTTATGAAGACCCTGATCTATAAGACCTCAAATAAAGACCAGATACAGAATATCTAATATCTTGTATGCACTTTTTTTTTTTCTGGCCACAACCTTCAGAATGTTGAAGGTTGCACTCAATAGTGAATGAATAAACGAGTCTCCTGTGTTTGCTAAAGAGCTACGGGATAGGTCTGTGGTTGATGTGAGCTGCCCTTGGTCACGACTATTGACAAAGTTATCCAATTCTAGTGAAACTCGACCTTCAGCTTATGAGACTAGAGGATATCGTGCAGGTGTTTTCAAAATGTGCTGTTTTTTTTTTTCATGTGCTGTGACAAGTTTAAATCTCAAAGAGGCTCCCAGAAGAGTTAATAATGTGTCAAGTATAAAACTGACAGTGATGCAGGCATGGTATGAACTCGGTATAAGAGTGTAATTTCTGTTTAGAGTATAAATGTAAATATAAAGGAACTGTCACTTTTTTAACGCTTGTGATTCGTTTCCAATTCCTAAGACGTTTTACACATTTTTTTCAGCTCTCTGTCAGAGCTGTGAGATGTTGATTGATCCAATGAATTCTTTAAGTTTGACAAAAATATACCACAGCGCAGGATCAGCCAGGATGCCGCGCCCCGGAGCAGATACTGTAGGGTTAAGAGACTTGTTCAAGTGCTCAAAAAGGTCAGCTTGGCGCTGCTGGGGCTTAAACCCCTGACCTTCCAATCCGTCTTAACGCGTTTTTTGCGTTTCAAAAAAGTCAGTATTGCGTTTAGTTGATTTACCTGTACGTTGCAGTTCTACTTTTATTTTCCTACCCAGGTAGGACAGGTTTCCAGGGGCATTTGTTGTACAAGTTATACCTGAGAAGTAATTTGTTTAGACTTTAAGAATATATTTTATCATAATCACGACCATGTAAAGTTATGGAGTGACAGATGAAAAGAGTTTTTACTCAAATTACTTCATTTTAATTGGGTTATTCTGCACTCAGTTGAAACACTCCACAAAACTAATCAGGCATCACCTCAGAGCAGTGTGTGTGTGTGTGTGTGTGTGTGTGTGTGTGTGTGTGTAATTGCCGAAGTCACTGCTGTGTGTTTTTGGCCGGGTCTGTGTCTGGAAGAAGTTGTTTGATACTTGCAGTTTGCTGGTCTCAAACTATTCGCGTGTCTCTGTGGATTCATTATCAGCCTCAACCTCTGGTCTTGTTGTGCTTTCTGTCTCTTTGTCTTTCTCTCGTTCATTATCTCCTTCATTTTTCTTTCTTGTTATCTCTGCACATTCTCTTATCTTTTTCTTACCGTGTGTATTTTAAAGAAAAAAATCATGCAGTAAGGTTCGGATTTTAAGTTAAGCTAATTCCCTGTTGAGCTTTTTTTTTTTTTTCTCCTTCTGTTTCCTAGAGATTTCGTTGAAACAAGGAAACGGCATTGTGCTTTAATTTTTAAACCTTTGAATTGCTCTTTGCTCAGAAGTGCCATTTTCTCTTAAAAGAACAGCTGAACGATTTGACCACGGGGCACATTTTCACATTTGTCAAAAGTGTAAACTTATCCCAGGTGTGCAGTGTTTCTTATACATGTATGCCAAATTGCCAGTTCAATAGGTACAGCTGCCTGGCAGCTATGCGGTACTTGACACATTCACTTACCCAGGCGAAGAATCTAAATATAAATAAGTACAAATAAATGAGCTTTAAATAAAAAAAAAAAACAAGAAATGAAATGTCTTAAAGTACCAAACAGCAATGCAACAAAAGTGTCTTGTTATATTAGTCAGATTTTACACAGAGGAATTTCTTTATGATGATTGTTTTACCCAAAGCAGAGCTAAACTATACCTTTAGGAGTTTTTCATGTCGGGCATTCACAAGCTAATGGACCCCAGGTTGGTTTTCACAATTGACGAAGGGAGTTGTGACGGAAACTAAAATGTTGCTGCACGTCAGTGTTTGGAATCAGTGGATGATGTTGACGCTCCTTTAATCCAGAGCGACTTACATTTTTATTATTGTATCATTTTTTTGCATCTGAACAATTAAGGGTTAAGGGCCTTCCTCAAGGGCCCAAATGTGGCAACTTGATGGTGCAGGGGTTTGAAACTGGGATCTTCTGTTCCATCAGTAGTCCAATGCCTTAAACACTAATCTTTCATATAGAGTAGATCAGACGTGCCCAATGCATTTAATGTAGTCCATCAAAAACGATGATCTGAGATTGAATCTGATTAGCAGTGCCAGACTTAAATTTTTGGATCACATTCAAATATTTCTTTCTAATTTCAACTGTCGGCCCTGGGCTCATCCTAGCTTTATAGATGCATTTTTTTGTTGTCAAATCCCATTTTCTGCATTATGATTGGTTTCAAGAATTCGTCTTCATCTATGATTGGTTAGATCACCGGATAATACAAAAGATTGGAGCCAATCCTAGAGTACGAAGGCGTGACTTAAAGGCAATTTCTATAAGAAATGGAAGTAAACTGGACAGACCAACAGGTCCAAGCAGAGCACTATGTGCGGTGAATGCTGTACTGTAAATGTGCATGGCTCGCACCTCAACACTCGGTTCACCCAACCTTATTGTTTTGGAAGCATTCGTATGTACAGTATTTCTGGCACCTGTGGTACACATCACACTAGATGCTGATCAAGCTGCTTGAAAACTCGCACTGTTGCAGATTATCACCAAATTTCATGTTGATTAAAAAGCGAGGGAAAACGCAACCTTGAGGCGGTCTTTATAGGGTTATTAACAAAGTAATGGTATGAGCTTTGCTGATAATTGTCACTACTAGTTTTGCGTTTCTGGGTTCTCACTAGTGTGGAACAAATAAAAAAAAAAAAACACATAAGTCTGACTTTACTGGTTCCAACGACATAGTGGGATTCAGGGAAACAACAACAACAATAGTCAAGAAAACTAATAATATACTGAAACTTTTAACTCGATGTGGCATTAGAAGTGTGATGGTAACTAATGAGAAGAAACCAAAATGGCAAGGTCTGGGCTCAGAAAACATTTCTAATGTCCATTTTAGGGTCATTTGGGAAAAATAAATTTTGAAAGCCCTGCTCAAGTGGTTAAAGCAAATCTTAACTGCAATGTGTTATTGGATTTGGATATCAGGGTTGCCAAACAATTCGAAATCAATTTTTTTGCCCTGAATACTTTTCTTAAATAAGTATCGACTTTTTACTTAAAACTAGGATTTTTTTTTTCTGAATGCGCCCTTAGTTTTCTTGAACACCGTGTGATAAAGAGCAACTTTTCTTTCTTTCTTTCTTTCTTTCTTTCTTTCTTTCTATAGTTCGTTCTTTCTAAGTATTTATCCATGTTTGTTATTCAGAAGTCTGCAACAGGAGACAGTCTGGTTAGTTCCGTGGAATTATATTCTGTCTGCCGTTTATAGGTTAAAGACCTTAATGATGTAGGTTGTAGGTCACTTCCTTTTTATGTCCTGCATGTCAGGTGCTTCATGAACATCACTGCAGCTTAAATGCATTTCACTCGACCTCAGGTTTGTGTGCTTATCATACTAAATACTGAACCAATATTGGAAAATACCGTAAGCTTTTGCTCATGGTTTGTGTGGAATATTTTTTAATTATAATGTGCATAAAAGAGTGCAGTAAAGTTGCAGTAAGTACAGTAGGTTGGTGTTTGTGTGTGTTTGAGTGATAATCAGCAGACAAGTAATCGAGGTTTGTACTTTGATCAAGTAGCACGGCAGTAGCAGCATGTGACTAATGTCTTTTTTTTTTTTTAAACCAGTACCAAGTTTAAAGTTTCACAGCGTAAGTAAAGAGCAGATAATTTTATTTGTGTCAAAAAGAGAACGTATTACAAAGTATACATTGAATGAAGAGTTTCTCAAAGTATACTGTACATTGAATGAAAGTCTATATCACAAAGTAGGGTTAAAAAAAATCATGTTTTTTTTTCAAGTAATGGTTTTTCTCTTGTTACTGTCACTTCCACTTTTATTCCTATTTTTAACAGTGTATAAATGATTTAATAACCGTTGTCCTAGATTTCAGCCTCTGACTTTATCTAGATAAAATTTACCCCATTTGAACAAATAATGTGTTCAAACAAACAACAATACAGATTCTATTATTCTGAGGCTCATGTTGTTGTGTTTATTTCCCCCCCTTTTTTCTTTTTCCAGTGACCTGCTGTTTAACCAGATCTACTCGAGGCTGGTGGAGAACTCGGTGGCTAAGGGCGTCTTCTTGGAGAGTCTCGAGCCGTACATCCTGAGCGAGCGGATTGGCTGCCTGACAGCGCCAGTCATGAGGGACCTCCTCAGTTACTTCCAAGAAAATGGCATGATGGAGAGTGTGGAGGGCTGTCTGGTGCACATGGACATCACCAACCTGGATATACAGCAGGTGGGTGTGCTCTCTGGAGTATGTTTGGGTGTGTGTGTGTGTGTGTGTGTGTGTGTGTGAAATAAGATACCCCGGATAATCATCGCCTTCCTTTACATCCATCAACATTTGTTTTCATTAGTTTGTACTGTATATGTGCAATCAAACCAATGAGGTTGTGTAATCAGCACCTGCGCTGCTTTATCCGGGGAGGCGTGTAAACACTGGCCCACTGCACCCACAGATCCCAGTCAGATTGTATCGTGAGCACTTTGATGTTTTCTGGGTGAAACCTAAATTCATCCATGTCTCGATTTTGGTTTCATACATAAAACATGCATTTGTAAGTACATAATATATATATATGTAGCATCATCTGGTTTGATTGACAATACTGGCTTTTGATTTGGCGTATGTATTTTAAACGAAATTTGTATGAAGAAAAGACAGTTTATTTTTTAATGATAAAACAACTTAAAACAATGTGCGTATTTACATGTGTAAAGTCAAAAACGGCCACAGAGGTTTAATATTTTAAATATAAATATATAAAATGTATAAAATGTCTCAAATTTTCATTAAACATATAAACTGTATTATTTATTTACATATAAATTCTGTTTTCCAAGCAGAAATAGAGCTCCAAAGTTGGTTAAAATGCCCGATTTTCGTGTGTGTGTGTGTGTGTGTGTGTGTGTGTGGTGTACTTAATGCTCTCTGGCTGTCATGGCTCTCCAAAACGTTCATGTCACAGGTGTATTCTCTATGTAATTTACTTCCATGGGATGTGGAGACCCCTGGGACCCCTGGTGTTCAAATAGTGTAACAGCAGCACATGCTCTGGTAATAGAATTTCAAATTCCATGATGTGAATCACACATTTCCATCTTTGCATCACAGTGCTCTAAAAGCTACCTCGGAATACAAATTTAAGTCGTTTCAGAGGCGAGTTCTTTAGGCGAAACACATTTTCAGATAAAATGTGCAGATTATCCATTCCAGCCACCCCAAAAACAATCAAAACATTTAGAAAAGATATGCAAATGAAGTAATATATTTAAAAAATAGACATTAAACCTCACTTGACCTTAATTTTTATGATTCTTTATAAAAATCCATTTTGGATTCCTCAGCAGCTGTTTCAAAAACAAACCTGAAAGTGACTCCCTTTACTCGTCCTCATGGGATCAGAAACTCACTTCGCTTGTCTTTCTACTGAGAAAAATTGGCTTTCTTGCAAATTTATTTTTTTTTCCTCAGTATTTGGATTTCAAGTTCTGTATTCAGAGTTTCACGTTCATTGCCACAATCACAATCTTCACATCCTTGAGATTTTTTTTGCAGCTCAATTAAATTAAAACCAGCACTTTGTTCCCTCCAACCCTATTAACTTCACTGACTGGATCTCCACGTTTTTCCAACACTGCACTCAAGTCCTGCTGCCAGTTCCTGTTAAAGCCCTAACGTGTTTATTGTGTGGTGTGTAAATGTGTGTGTGTGTAGGTGGTGCAGATGTGTTGGGATAACCAGCTCTACGATGCCATGGTGTACGTGTTCAACAGTGGCATGAATGATTACATCAGCCCCATGGAGGTAACACGCATGCCAAAAAGATCTCAGCTCAGTGAAGTAATAGTGTTTTTCCATTAGTATGTCAATGATATGGACTTTTTTTTTTTTTTGTCACAAAAACATTTTGAAAGTTTTAGCAAAGTTTGAACACACTAAGCCTTACATTTAACAGCAAATGACCGTTAAAATAAATGTAATATCTACTGTCTTTACCATAGCTATAGAAAATACTTCTCTGATCGGCTGGTTTGTTTTCTAACAAGTTTTGACCCCTCTATTCACGATACAAGCGATTAGCGCCCCCTTGTGTCCTACAGTTTGTTGTTAGCCTCACGTTCATGAAGGCAGGTTTCCTAAGTAATATCCTAGAAGACGTGAAAATTATTATACAATATTTCTCCAGTCGAATTGAAATCTTTCCAGTTAGAGATTTCCAGCCTTGACGTTAGGTTGGGCTTCCCGTCTTCACCGATCGATCCCGCCTTTAGATCCTGCGTTAGAAATGTTTACAAGAATTCAATCTCATCTATGATTCGTTAAGTAATTTAATACATAATGAAATGGAAAGTCAATCAGTGCTTATTGCTCAGGCAAATATCCAGAGGATGAAATTACAGACAGGTGGGAGAGAGACAGAGTTTACAGATCGGGAATGGAACGAAAGTTTCCTCTCAGAAACTCGTTACATCACGTAATGTTTACACTATGTGGGGCAAACATGCTCAGAAAAAATATACTTATTCTGACAAGAGGGAGAGAAACAATCGGAGCATGTGTTTACATAGCTGATATTTACCTATTGAATGGTTGATCAAAGGTTTACACCCCCTCTCATTATTCTATTCTGATAATTAGAGGATTATTAGGGTCCATGTAAACGCATCTATTGTGAGCAATACTGATGTTGTAGTGAGTTTTAATTGGCTGTATAATTTTACCAGGTGATTTTTTGTTTTGGGGAACAGAGAATGACAGAAAGGGAGATGGAGAAAGAGATCGAAGTGTGTGAGTGGTGTAAATTAGATTGTGTGTCTAGACATGGCTGGTACCGGGGCAGCTTTTGTTTTTTGATGAGTTGGGTAATTTTTCAGGTTTGTGAGAGAATAAAGAGTGTACTAATAGATTTGCTTGGGAAGTTTGTGTGTGTGTGTGTGTGTGTGTGTGTGTGTGTGTGTGTGTGTGTGTGTGCGTGTGCGCGGGTCTGGGATGAAGTAGTGAATGCACTATTAGCTCAAGAGGCAGATGAAAGCGATGCAGTCGGTGAGATCCTCTGAAGCGCTAGATGAAAGGGAATTGATATTGGAGAATAATTTGTATACTCACACACACACACACACATACACACACACACACACACACACACACACAAACAAGCACACACCTGCCTGATGCAGGTGTTTAGATAAATTTGGTCTTCACAGTGTTTAGTTAATGCAGTATATTATCTATCTATACATCCATCCATCCATCCATCCATCCATCTATCCATACATAAATTTGTCTATCTGTATCTAGATAGTGCTTTGGGACACATTTTATGTGGAAATAAATTTTTCTTTTCCTCATTTCCTGTTTTCAGAAACTCTTTCAGGTGATTGGTCCTCCTCTGCGTGAAGGCAGATCTCTCACAGGTACATCTGCTTCCCACAATCCTCTCTGCTTCCATTTATTAGCTCATGTGTCTGTATTAATAAAACGTTGATTACTAAATGCTAAGTAGAGCAAACCCAGAGAGAACACTCCTGTATCAGATCAGAGATCTGCTACCTGCTTGCTTTTAGCTTTAGTGCTAGCACCTTTCCCTTTCCCAACCCTCAGATGTTTGCGAGCCAGGACGAGAGAAAATTAGCCGTAGCAATCTGCTATTAATCTGTCTTCAGCTACAGTAAGTTAGTTTGCTAGCTAGCAATGAGCCTCACAGCTTGATAGCAGAAATTGGTACCGCTAATTTCCTGATGAGCCTCCTGCTGCTAGCACACAAACATCTGAGCTAAATTAGCAGATGCCTGAGGTAATTAACTGTTGTTTGCTAATAACGAAGACAACAAACCCAGAGAGAGGCCTCTTTTAACAGTCTGAGGAGCATTTTTGCTTCGATGCTAACAGTTTTTAGCTTCAGAAGTCATGTCAGATGTTTGTGAGATGGGAAGAGGAAAATCCTGAGTACATGTTTAGAAATAATCTGATATGAAGTTGTGCTTTGCTAACAAGAGTTACCTCAGATTTATTCCTAGCAAGCTAATGTTTTTTTTTCTAAGTAGTTTCTAAAATTTGAGTACATCGTTTACTCAACAAAAAAAAAAGATAGGCACACCTTCAAAAACTGAATAATAGTTTGCTGCAGCTAGATATTTTGATTGTTGCTAGCTATTTGCTTTCTGTATTTAAATCTGCCTAGAGTTAGAAAAAAAGAATCTGTAAATTAAAAATATTTGCTAGCAGTAAAAAAGCAAACAAAACTATGGTGCTATAAAGAAAGACATTAAATAACTAGCTAGCTGCTAGTTTTAGAAGAGTTTAATTAAATGAGCCATGAACAAGTTAGGTTGCTAGTAACCTAGTAACCCAGTGTAATTATATATCCAATGACGGAAAATGAGTTACAGTACATGTAGGGTTAACATCAGTATTTTACATTCTAGCACTGCGGGAGATTCAGCAGTACAGGAACGTACAGTAAACGGGTTTTACCTTTACATATATATATATTTTTTTTAAAGAAAAATGTATTAAGCTCAGTTTTAGGGCGGCACAGTGGTGTAGTGGTTAGCACTGTCGCCTTGCACTTCCAGGGTCCGGGTTCGATTCCCGGCCAGGCCCGATTCCCTTCTGTGTGCGCATGGAGTTTGCATGTTCTCTCCGTGCTTGGTGGGTTTCCCCCGGTTTCCTCCCACATTCCAAAGAGGTTAGGTTAATGTTCCCAAATTGCCTGTAGGGTGTGAATGAGTGTGTGTATGTGTGTGTGCCCTGCGATGGATTGGAACCCTGTCCAGGGTGTACCCTGCCTTGTGCCCTAAGCCTCCTGGGATAGGCTCCAGGTCCCCACGACCCTGATAAAGCGGTATAGAAGATAAGTGAGTTAGTGAGCATATTTTGGGGCATATTTAGGGTTTAAATTCTAAAAATAGGCATTTTTCTATTTGACCACATCAAAAATTCACGTTTTTTTTTTACAATTCACGGGTGCTCTACGACTGTAACCCCCGCAAATTTCAGGGGTTGACTGTATTTCTTTATTAAATGAGTTACTCTGCTCCTTGAACACATTTTCTACCGCATCTGACAGACCTAAGTATCCGTGGCTGGTGGAGCTGGCGACTGACAGTTAGTATAATTAATAGGAGTGAAGTTGTAAATTCTTACCGGTATTATGTAGCCAAAATGTAAAGGGAATAAACCAAGGACAATCAGGTCAAGTCCAGAGTCCTCTTGTAAGTTTCTCTTTATATCTTTACTTATTCCACTTTAGAATATTAGTTATGTTAACTAGGTTCTGGGTTGAATTAGAAATAAATAGAAATTAAATGGAAAACTAGTGCGCTATGTAGGGTGTACAATCTCTTGTCTCACACACCAAGTAGTGCCCTGATCTGGGAGTTAGAGCGGGATTTGGGATTCAGCTTTGTGTTAGAAGCTAGTTAGCCTTATAGCTAGCCTTAGTCATGAATAAAACTCTCCTTAACACTAGATAGCTAGCGCAATGTCAAAACTGAACAGGTATTTAAAGCTTTTTTTTTCTTTTTTTTTTTTGTACTTGTATTTGTCCACAAGTCAGCAAGACATTTTTGTGTCTGTGGATTTATTGTGCGTCTTTCTCTTCACAGAAGAACAAGTGGTCATGGGAAATAAGCTGCTTGTGTACATTAGGTGAGCATACGCTCATAAAACACACACACACACACACACACACACACACAGTTATATTATGTTTATTCTGGTTGTGTCTCTTTTGCAGTTGTTGTCTAGCAGGACGAGCCTACCCTTTAGGGGACATCCCAGAAGACCTTGTGCCACAAGTTAAAAATCAGGTGTGTGTGTGTGTGTGTTTTGGTTTTCTCCCTGCAACTTTTAGCTGTTAGGGGATCCAGGAATCCTGCTGCTTAATTTTGCCATATTCAATGTCTCCCCAGAGATCTGTGTGTGTGTGTGTGTGTGTGTGTGTGTGTGTGTGTGTGTGCGCGGTCTGTTTAATGTATAATTTTTTTGTCTAACCAC
>JAOVVA010000028.1:10330008-10349741 GCA_028565275.1 Leiocassis micropogon | reverse complement strand
TTCTTATTTTGTCTCTCATAGTTGAGGTATACCTATGATGAAAATTACAGGCCTCTCTCATCTTTTTAAGTGGGAGATCTTGCACAATTGGTGGCTGACTAAATACTTTTTTGCCCCACTGTAGTTGATATTCTAAAGTGGAATAAATAGAAATACAGTACCAAATTTTGGCTCACCACCAGAAGGATATGTGTAGGCGGAGCCAAATAACTGATTAAATAAGCAAAAAATAAATAAATCATAATCTGTTAATAATAAATATTGTTTGCAGAACTGTTATATAAAAGCAATGTCAGACTCAAGGTCATGTCGTCTTGCTGGATATAGCTCGGCTGTGGTGCCTTCAGGACTTCAGACTGTGCCCTCGTGCCTACGACCCTATGACCTCATCATAAAGCTGTGCTATATCCAGCAGTACAGCACTCCCTGTCGTGCGATATTGCTTAATTATACAAATGTCTTTTTTTTGTGTGTGTTTCGTGTCTACAGCACTTAAAGAGCTGACTATGAAGGTGTTAAACAGCATGTCTAGCTTCATCGCTCTGCCTGCCATCATCCAGCGCATCTTGCAGGTGACTCTAAGCTTATAAACACCTCTTACACACACACACACGTTATAGTCGTGTAATAATCACTCCTTATAGTGTTTATCACAATGTTTGTATATGTTACCTTTTTTTTTAATTGTTTCTCATTTTTTTGGATTCGATTCAATTTTTTTAACAGTCTAGCACTCAAGCAAGACTGTTTACTTTGAGTAGTAATATTCTCTCTCTCTCTCTCTCTCTCTCTCTCTTTCTCACACACACACACACACACACACACACATTAAATATAGCATCACACTGCAAATCGATTTCACGCTCGCCTACCACATCTCCTTAAGTGACTGGAACAGATATGTCCTTGGCCAGTTTTAGTGTCCACACACACACACACACACACACACACACACACACACATTTTTATTGCTCTGAGCTTTATGCTCCTATCCTTTCAATCCTTTGTAACCAGTTAAACCTCAGTACCTGCTCCCAGTACAGTGCCAGTGTGACCCAGTAAAAGGTTTTAATCATTATGTCACCAAACAGATTTCTTTTTTTTTTTCAGTAATATTTAAATGTAAAAGATCACTTGTACCCCTTGTTCAAAGGCTACACCCGCGTTATTTATTTATTTATGTTTGCATCATTACACATTAATAATGTATTTTTTATTTTTTTGGCCATAATAACTCAGACATTCACAGTGGTAGCAGATAAACGTTGAACATCCAGCGCAGCTGCTGATGCTGACATTTGATGGCATTTGCTCAGCATGGCATCATCAGGCCCGGGCTAATGTGAATGCTAATGCAGACCCGGGCGAACATGAATGCTAATGAATACTGTCCGGCGAGAAGACTATTCCAGAGGGTTGTCACTGGCGCATTAGCACAGTTAACACGTACTGTACAGGATATTAGCGCCACCGTTATTAATGAGCTGAGTTAACATGCCATTACCAATCACTACGGGTCATTTTCACAGATGGAGACGCCAAGGGAAGGTTCCTTGTATTCAGAATCAGGTTATGCAGCTGCTTAAAGGGTTTCTGAAAAAAATGACAGTAATTCATGATAAGCTAGACTCAGATTCTCACACACATACATATATGTGACAGATATATGTCACATCAAATCAGGTATTAAGTCGCATTTTGGTTGATGCATATTATCGAATTTCTAGGCCCTGGTGTGCGTGTGCATGTGCTGGCGTGTTCGTACAACAATAACAGTCCGTTGTTATTTCAAGGCATGAAGGTCAGCTGTTCTGGAAGAACAGTATTGTGTCAAGTGCATTTGCAAAACCCATCAAGCGCCATGATGAAACTGTACTGTGCAAAAGTCTTAGGCACCATATTATATGCTGTACTAATTTTGTTATATATGTTTATCATGTCTGCATAATTATGTAGTACAACTGTTTTACTTATAGTTCTGTGCAAAAGTCTTGGGCACATACAAAAATATGGCATAAGCAAAAGATGCTTTTGAAAACATTTCTGAATAAAAGAAACTTCTATAAAGAGCAATAAAGAGTAATAAAATAAACAGTCAATATTTGGAGTGAAAACTCAGTGCTTAAAATCAGGAGTTTTAGACACAGATTTGTGCAGTTTTATAAGAAAACAGCTGTTTTACTGAGCTTGCTGGAGAATATGAGTTCTTCTGGTAACTTTGTCACACTCGCTCCTTTCTAGTTTTATGTAAATCCCAGGAGCGTTTATTAGGTTTTTTTGTTTCTATCTGAAAACTGGTCTGCCTTGTACTATATATTTTTTCTTTACAGCCCTGCATACATTCTCCTGTAATGCTATTTATTTTTTAATTTTTAAGTTATATATGAAAATACTAAATGGTTTTGTACATAATTATGCAGACATGATATATATAACAAAATTGGTACAGCATATAATGTGGTGCCTAAGACTTTTGCACAGTACTGTATATATATTGGTACCTCGGCATTTGAATTTAATCAGAGGTGAGATGTTAAGGGGAAATTTACTGTTGCGAAGAGACGTTATGAAGGATTTACAGATCATAAGTGGGAGATACATCTCAATATCAACTGTTCAAGTGGAGGTGCTGGTTGTTCATTGGTGATTTCTGAGGCTTGTGACTCTAAATGAACTTCTCCTCTGCAGCAGAGGTACGTTATGGTCTTGCTTGGTTGCATGATGTGAACAGCTGACTGTCATGCCTTAAAATAACAACTGACTGTCATTGTTGTTGTTGTTGTTACATAATTACTTTAATCCGTATGTGTTGTTTCATCGTTTTATAGAAATCCCCAGTATTGTTGTAGAATATAGAAAATAAATCACCAACCAAAAACAAAGAAATATGCAAGCGGTAGTGTGTTTGTGTGTATATACTTTATATATGTTGGTTTTTGAGACGGGGTTTTCCTTCAAATCGAAATACAAGCAGCTGAATGAAAAATGTGAACAATACCTCCGACACCAGTGCTTTTTTTGCTTCTCTAATCTTTATAAGATCCATGTGACTCACGAGCTGAGCAGCGCTGCTCTGTATGATGATGTTGAATCTACGTGAATTCCCGTCACGTCACTGGGAGCCAGGCTTGTTTTCTCTCCTCGTTTTTTCGCTTACCGATCACACCATTTCAGCTCAGCTCAGGTTTACTGATTCACTACATCTCTCTCTCTCTCTCTCTCTCTCTCTGATGAAGTCTTGCTGAGAGAATATCACCTTTGAATTGTGAATCCGAATATCAAGTGTATGTGTTTTGGGCACCTGTAGTGCGTCAGCTGGAGATGAGATGAATCTCCTTCTGCAGTCTTTTTGTGTGTGTGTATGTGTGTGTGTGTGGGGCACCTGTAGTGCGTCAGCTGGAGGTGAGATGAATCTCCTACTGCGGTGTGTGTGTGTGTGCGTGTGTGTGTGTGTGTGTGTGTGTGTGTGTGGTAGCCTCCCACAGAGTAGCTGAATGGATCAGCTCTGTTCGTCTTACAGATAGCGTCTCAGAATATCAGGACTGGGTGATAAAATACAAATACCCTTTAATAATACATAAGATGTTTTTTTTAATTATTATTATTATTTTTTAAATAAAGGTTTCCCAGAGTAAACCCCACACACAGGCTGCACTGAGAGTTGACATGTCGTGTCCTTTCTCTGTTTATAATTAATTAAGAATTTATTTGTCTTTTATTTATAATTCATTCAGAATTCAAATCTAATTCTTCTGAGGTAATTGAATTTCCTGTTAGTTTGCTTTTTTTTTTTTTTAAACATTTCTTTAATCAATGGCATTAATATAAAACTGCGTTAAACATGTTTATGAAATTTTGTGTATAACTGAATAAACTCTAAAGCGTAATCCATCACAATAACTCATCTCCAGTTATGTGATGAGAGATGTCACGGATATTGAATTCTCCTAGACGTTCTTGGACATTAATTGAACTATCAGTAGTTTCATAAACACCAAAAGTCCTGCGTCAATTCTCCAATAAACAGTTTCGATGTATATGTTTGTGTGTATCTATCATGATAAACGAGTCCGGTTGAACAAAAGATGAGCTACAAGCTTAGGAGAAGAAACGTTACCTTTCAAATTGCGGGATTTTTACGAATTTCTTACGTTTATTTATTTGACAACACTATATTTGTATATTGCATATTTTTCCATATTTTCCATATTTGTACAGCCATTATTCTCTATATTTTGTACTGCTAAGTTTTTTCTTAAAAAAAATTTTATATCCTATATTTTATCTTTTGTTTTTCTTTTTTTCTGCAGCTAAGTTTTTCTACATTTTATTCTTATTCTATTCCATAATTTATTTCTTACTGATAGTCACGAGCGGTTTGCGGTGTGCAGAGTTTGTGTGTCTTCTCCCAGTCGAAAGACACGTGTTCTAGTTTGATTGGCGTTTCCAAATTGCCCTTAGTGCAACGATGACTCATCCAGGAGCTCATAAAAGAACCCAGAACATGATCTAAAGAACTGCAGGCCTCAGACTCGCCTCAGTTAAGGTCAGCGTTCATGATTGAACAACAAGAAAGAGAACACGGCCGAACACGGCATCCATGGGAGAGTTCCAAGGCGAAAGCTACCGCTGATCAAAAAAGAGCACAAAGTCTTGTCTCACATTTTTTAAAGAAACATATTGATCATCCTGGAGACTTCTGGTCAGATATTCTGTGGACTGATGAGACAAAAGTTGAACTTTTTAACAAACATGGTGGTGGTAGTACAGTATGATGGTCTGGCGCCGATGACTAATTGATTTGACCATAAATTCTGCGCTCTACCAGAAAACTAAATATTTTACATTTATTAATTAATTAATTTTTATTTAATAATAATTCAAGAATCCAGCTCGGAGATCAAACAGATCACTTGCATTAATTAAATGCTTAACCCTAATCTGAACACCAGGAACTTTCCTCATGTAGATATTAAACATTTGGACTTGAGTCGACACACCTTCATATGAGACAGAGACAGACCAGTCTCTCATGATCTCCATGACTGGCTGGGTGTGAGCTCCTGCTGTGGGCGGAATTACCCTTGTGTGTGTGCATCAGGCAGATAACATGCCCACTGCTGGCTTGGGATGTGTGTGTGTGTTGGTATTCCACTCAGCTGTAGTTGGTTGAATCCTGTTCAGGTTTGGAGCACTCACTGTCTGCGGTCTGCCTCTCTCATCACGCCCTGCTGTTTCACCGCGAGCACACTTTATAAGCCTAGCCAAACATACTCACTGATTTGATTTTGTGTGTGTGTCTGTGTGTGTTTTTCTCTCCTTAGGACCCCGTGTATGGGAAGGGAAAGTTAGCAGAGATCCAGGGCCTCATTCTGGGCATGTTGGAAACCTTCAACTATGAACAGGTATTTTGTGTGTGTGTGTGTGTGTGTTTCTATTTTAAAACATTCTTGTTTACTTCTGTTTAATAGTAATTCAGGAAATCATCATTAATGTGTGCTGTATTTGTGACATCATTATGAAATGAGATTTGGTGACTGGAAACTTGCTTGTGAGTATATGGTTGCAATGGGGATGAGATATTTTCACAGGTTTGACTACTGTTGAGTAAATGGTGGGGAATATGAAAATAATTAGTTTTTTTCGGAAGGAGTCTCCAGTGTCAGAGCTCTTCAGAATGCTTCAGGACAGGACGTGCAGGTCTCCTAATAAATTATGGCTGTATTATTATTATTATTTTTTTTTTTTTAATTAACCAAGGAAATGTTCACATTACAAGCTGCATGGTTCAGTTCTGATTCTTCATTCAGATTGGATTTACATTTCATGACAGTTATCTGATTTTAATGTCTTCGTCTTTAATGTCTTTGCTCACCTATTTCCGTTTGTTTATGACCACGTTTTGTCCTTTTTCCTTTGAGTTTACCTCATAAACCGCTCTGTCCTCACTCTAGATATCTACTAAATCACCCATTTCACTTTACCAATGTTCTCCACCGTCCTCCACTGCTGGCTCTGACTGATGACATCAGCACACTTTGCATGTGTACAGCCAAAAAGTCACATGCTTTCCGTCGTGACTCTTTTCTCAGCAAGTCACATGATCGCGTATCCGTTAGAGAGTATATCCGATCTAAGACCACATACTGTACGAAATTGACTCGGATCCGATCATCAGATTTGTGCGTTCAGGCAGCCCTAAAAAAATTAATAAATAAAAATAAAAATCTGTCTCACGTTAGGGTTAAAATCAGATTTTAGTCACTTCAGGCTGGTAATGTGACCGGAGCTTAAGAGCTTAAGAAAGTAACAACAACTGTAATGTGAAAAACATTTTGGATCCACTTCTCTTAAATATCAGAGGCTTTCCTGCATGAGGTCAGTCTCGAGATGAACGTTATACATATCTGGAAGCGACTTAAATCGCAGGAGAATTTACAAGAATGAACTTTATCAGCGGGTTCCCAAAGTCTCAGAGTCATTACTGAGGAAAAAAAGTTTTTTTTTCCCCCTTTAACATCCGCTCCGACGCATCATCATTTGAACACCGAGGAGCAAATTAAATGCAGCTGTTTTCCTCGCCGCTTCCGACAACATCCCTCTTAATGATGTCTTTTTTCGGAAGGAGAAATAATTACTGAGAATTCACCTTCACGCGGCGTTGTTTACTCTCGCACGATTCTTCGCACTGGCGCTGAACAGCGTCTCAGACTTTCCAGCATCCGGATGTTTGTCTTTTTGTTTTGGGTTTGTTTGCACTATTCCTCCTAGAGTCAACACCGTCGTTATCAGTAGAACGATATTCTGTGCCTCGCAATAAAAAGGGAACGGAACTGTACGTGATTCCCAACCCTAATACCTGCTTTACTACATTTTTGCACTCATTCAGATCAATCAGTCTGAACATCACCAGTATTTATTTATTCATTTTTTCTATTTCATAAAACGCTTTACACTTAAAAATCAATCAGTGGACCAAAACCTTACCTGGGTTTCAGTTTCGGAAAACATGAATGATCATACCTCAAACGACGCACACTACAGTACAGTTACTCAGTTGAAGTAACACACATTCATGGATATACAGTATTTCTTCTGTTGTATACACCATTTAATTCATTAATACATTCAGACATACAAGTTTCATACTTTCCTTCATACTAGTTTACAGCGGACAAGTAGGCTAGTAGGTCAGGATGAGAATATGCTCGTGCCGAGTGTGCCAGTCTCCCAGTATGCCAATATGAATATGCGTTCGAGCAGCACATTAACAAGGATTCATTGTTGGATGTTAGCGTACGTGCTGTTAGCTAAAAAGACACTACCTGGCCAAAAAGTTCATTCAGTCATCTTTAGCACTGATTACAGCACACTAAGTGTTCGCCAGTTCATGTGTGAAAATGATTTCTCATGCTCCCAGATCCACTCTTTCACCTGGAGAAAAAATGTGATGACCTGGTCATTCGGTTCATTCAGGTCGTCAGCTGACTTCATTTTATTGCCACATTGATGAGTCTAGAGCAGATCATAGCACTGCCTCCAGAGGCTTGTAGAGTAGCAATCTTGTCTTTTTCTTATTTTATTAGTCTCACTAACAAGTGACTTCTTATGGCCACTTAGCTGTTTAGTCCCAATCCTGAGAGTTCTCATCATATCGTGTGCGTATGGAAATGCCAGCTAAATACATTACACAAAGCTAAAGTGCATACAGATCTGAGCAGCTTTATTTAAGTCAGAAATTTACAACCACCTTCCACCTTTGTGTTGGACACAAACAGCAAAAAAAAACATGATTATTATTATTCAAGATTATTAAGATATAGTTTATATTAATATATATTATATCGATATTGAAGATTTTTTTTTTTTTTACTTACATCTGAATAGAGTCGTTTACATAAATCTTGCATGTGAATGGAGCGCTAAGAATGGGGGCGGGTCTTCAACGTCTGTTTTCATTTTTTCCATTAATTTAATTACATACATTTATTTGGCAATAAACGTTTTGGAAAGAAAACCATCTACCTGTTTTTTCTGGGTTTCTACGGTATAATTCCATTTAAAACTTTCTACTCCATTATGTCTGTCGCTTTTTCACACACTTAACGGACGAGAAAAACAATACACACTTCGACGACAGCTATTCAGATTCAGTCTTCTCTTGCGTCATTTATTTCAGTCAGTGATCCGGTGGGTCATTTTTTCACCTCAGAACACGTAAACATATCTCAATACGAACGCATGATCTCTTCTGTACACGCCACTGCGGATGAACTGTTGCTATAGCAACGGTAACGTTTCTACATAACGAACGAGCACGTTGCTATAAGCCCAGGTTCAGGAATTGTACAGACGGTGATTGACATGATTAAGTGACCGGGATCTATTTTAAGCTTTTATTATTTCACGTCCAGGAATTTTCACGAACAAAGGAGTTGTTGCTGCTCTACATCACTTTATAGACTCAGGTGTTTTTCCTCAAATGTTTGGTTGATCCAAATCTACCCTGATAGCCAGAGATACCGCAGGCGTACATATACTGTATGTCCATGTCACATGTCCATGGGCAGGTGCAGTGAGACGGGCAGTGTGGCGTGGCCGTGCTTCGGCAGCATCAAAGAGGTCAGATGAGGTCAGGGAGGAAAGGAGGGGTTGATTTATGGAGGCAGTCAGAAAGCTCTGCTTCAGGCCTCATTTCAAAGGCACCAACATTATTACAGCGTTTATGTGTGTGTGTGTGTGTGTGTGTGTGTGTGTGTGTGTGTGTGTGTATGTCTGCACTTTTAAAGTGTTTGGCTATCAGAGGGTTTGTGTGTCTGTAAAAGAGAAAGTGGAAGATGGAGTGAAGGGAGAAGGTGAGTGATTATTGTGTGTATGTATGTGTGTGCACCTGTTTATAAATGCACAGTCCTCGAGAAGTGTGTGTGTGTGTGTGTGTGTGTGTGTGTGTGTGTGTGTGTGTGTGTGTGTGTGTGTGTGTGACCGAAGGGAATTTACAGCCTGTCACTCAGAGGAAATGGACTGAAAGGCCTGTCTGATAGCTCTCTCTCTCTCTCTCTCTCTCTCTCTCTCGAACACACACACATTGCGCACAGTGGTGCGACTTTGTGTTCATCAGCTAAAAATGCTTCAACTTCTCTGTACTCTTACTGAAGATAAAGTATTGACACCCCTGACCGACGCTACTTACATGTGAATCTTAGCGAATATTAGCGAGCGTTAGCATCAAAATCTAATTGAGAACATCCCTATGCGCAGACTCTGTTGGAGACAACGACTAATCTCCTGAACTCGGACCTGCACTGGTCTCTGGCTCACCTGCGGAAGGCCGTCAGTAGGGGGCTCCACCCCCGACAGGACCACTGCAACATCTGCCTCCAGCAGTACAAGAGGAGGCAAGAGAGTGAGGAGGAAATCATCATCTTTAGGTACGAATGCACTCGTGTATCAAATACTTCATGTATCATAATTCTTCTTTTAATCGTTGCGAGTCTTTAATACTTTAGTTCCGGGACGTCGTAATAAGCAGATGAGCTTCATAACGGCTAATCAGAACATGAAAGTTCTTACCAGATTTTTAGTCATGCAAGATTACAGACTCTGTTAGCTTTAGAGTTTGTGTAACTTTACAACTTTTTTTTTGGTTTGTTTTTATGTATTCACTTAAATTACGGCATAAATTCCAGCAGTTCGTCATCCATCCATCAAGATGAGGAAGAAATCTGATAGAGAAAAAATGAAGAGAGCTTGTTGCGTCCGATGGTAGAAGGAAATTTTTATCATTTTCACAGTATACAGGAACATCGGGTTGGGGGGCGGGGTTGTGGGCGTGGATTAGCCCAACTACTGAAGGAACAAATATGTCCTGAGTTTATATATATACTGTAGGTAATATACTTGGGGTGTTCAAATCAAAGCAGGACATGATGATGTGTCTCGGGAATGAATATCACCCGCAGTACGGTGATGACACTCTTAAAACATTTTGATTGGTGCAAACGTTTTGAAGATCAAAGCCCGAGATGTCTCGGAGGCATGAACATCCAGCGAGTGGATCCTGATCCATTTTCCACATGTTTGGAGCATTAAAGGAGTTCCTGGGAGGCCGGCATTTCAAAGGTGAAGTTGGCACTAGGCAGTCTGATCCAAGCCCTAGTGAAACACTAGGATAAGTGCGATAGTGTAGCAGTGGATTATATGGAGAAATAAAAGGGAGTCAAAAATCCCGGTTTGATTTGAACGCCCATCGTGTATTGCAAGAATGGGTGAACTTGGTTTAAAGTCCCTGCCAAATAAAATAAGTTAATATTTTTGTGTTTTTACCGTATGTGTGTGTGTGTGTGTGTGTGTCTCTCTCTCTCTCTCTCTCTGTCTAGCTGTGGTCACCTGTATCATTGTCAGTGCCTGCAGCGGAAGGAACAAGTGGCAGTTGGTAAAGATCCGGGTTTCGCAGGAGATCGAGTTCACTCGTGGAGCTGTTATAAGTGCACGTCCAGTCAGGGAGCTCGTCCCGGAGACCGTCCGCTCGCCGAGGGAGGCCGAGCCCGATCCACTTCTCTGGCCCAGGTCCGCTCGCTAATTCACTCCTAAATACTAAAGTTACATCTCCTCACGCTATCTGAAGCTCCAGTTAAACTATTTTATTTTTCTTCGAGCCTGGGCTACTTTATCTCCCCCCAGTTTCATTCCCACGCATTGATCTCCTCCTGTTTGTTATTCATACATTTGCTAATGTGGTTCGCTTTAACGTGTTACGGTTCCGTCAGTGATGTATGAGGTTCCCCAGGAGCCGCAATTTATCACACATGATGAATGAATCGAATTCATAGAGCACTTATAATGCATGGTTGTGCGTGTGTGTAGGTAGTGTAGTGTAGTTTGTTGTTTGTGGGTGTGATACTAGCGAGAGCGTCCAGTATGGCGACAGTACAGCAAGCCTTCACCAGCGTGCTGCAGTTACTGTAGATGTGCCCGTATCTCGACAAAGCCTTGACACATCGCCTCACACTTGGCGAGTGTGTTTAAAATAACACACTACGCCAAGATCTGTTCAACTTAAGGATTAAACTAAAGGTGGTTATGACGTTTAACTCCCGGACCTCATTGTTTTTTTTGTTTTTTAACACGCTATACAATGAAACTTAAAAATTGGATTTTGAAGAATACTTTTTTTCCAATAAACATCCAACTTGTATGAATCGATCTTGAGACTGGGATTAATGAAAAAAAAAGAAAAAAATATATTTGATAGTCAATCATACAGAACAATACACACACACACAGCAAAGCAATACACACACACACCTGCGACTAAGTGAGGGACAGCGAGTGAATACAACACACAAACACGCACTGATCACTGTTATTATTATTATTATTATTATTATTATTATCTTAAATATAACATTGCAAAAGTTGAAGACATTGATAAACATGATGAGATGAATTAAAAAAAACTAGACATTAAGTTAAAATATCTTGTTCTGGACTCTGGATAATCTCCCCTTAAATAAAAATCTATAGTTCAGATATTCCTCAGGGAAGAATTTGAATATGATTCTGAATAAAATCACAATCCAGGGTTGGATTGAAGAGTTAGTTCAGAATTGATTTTTTGGCTTGATTGATTGATTGATTGATTGATATTTTTATGTTTATTTTGTGTCAAATCTTCGTCTACTTGTTGTATTCTAATTTATGTAACATTACAATGTCTTCTTATTTCCTTTTCCAAAACCGTTTAACAACCCTGGGATAAACATGTAATCTTTTAATCTTCTTTCTCTCTCTTATCTTTCTGCTTCTTATCTTTGGCTCTCAAATGTGCTCGATCTCTTCCCAGCTGTCCACGTCTCGCTCGAAGGGAGACAGGAAACAGGGTCTACTCCATCTGCACATGGATGTACTGTATTGTAGTTTATTGTAGTGTATTGAAGCTGATGAGAAATATTGAAAAAAATATATATATGCTAATAGAACATTCAGCCCCCAAACAAACAAACAGAAGGTTTAAAGGTTTAATGCTAGACATTAGTAGAAAATTTATGTTGTACATTTAAACTAATTAAATAAACAAGGATAATGATTAAGCACATGAGAGGGATTGCTGTGATATATTGAGTACAACAGCACGACATCGAGTGTGATATCGCTTTTATACAACAGTTCCACAAACACCATTTATTATCAACAGATTATGATTTGTTTCTTTATTTGGACAACACACATCCTTTAACGACTGGCGGAACGAACTAACCGCGCGAAGGGCGGAGCTGCCGACTGATCGTTAGAGCTGGCGATCGACGTTTCTTTATATTTCCATTCACTCCACTTTACAATATCAGCGCCATTTATTTTCGGGTTCTGGGGTTAAACCCCTAGTAGTATTAAATGAGCTAGTTAGCTTTGTAGCTGTAAAAACAAACAAAAAAGTTTTTTTGCTGAAAGTAGTTTTAAATGTGGTTTTCGGCAGGAAGCTGCGCTCTCCTCAGTACTACAGACATTGTGGAATTAAGTTCAATATAGAACAATAGTTTGAAAAAACATGTAAGTATAATTCATACGGTTTCGACTTCATAGTTATTTCGTCACTTCGGTGCTAAACCCACAATGATCCACTCCAGCACTTTTTGGCATGACCTCCTGTCCTCTTACTCAGTGATGATAAAGTGTTTCTCGGTGTTTCAGGAGCTCGGGCCACCCTCGGACTATAATTGAACCTGTCTGTCCTCATCCCTTTCCTTTTTAACCCGGGCCCCTCCCTTTCGCCTCGTTCTGTCAGTGCAGATGTGCGTCAGTGCGCTCACCTGTCATCCCTCGTTTGTATTTCAGACCAAAGTGACGTCCGTCCATCGGGGACCCACCGCCGAGACACATCACCGAAAGGTAAGGACGGGATCTGTGATTACAGTGGGATCGGGATTATAATCTATGACACACGATCGTCCTGCAGTTTTAATAATTGTCAGGAATTTTATAATGATGTTAGGAATTTAAATGAGGAAAACATTTAAGAACTCTGAGGTTTATTGCTTTTAAATGGACATAGTGGTGTTAAATAACCGCCGTCCTTGTTTCAGTTTTTAGATTTTGCACTGCAAGAGTGTAGTTCACACATTCAAGGTTGCCAGGTTTTTCTTGAGTAGAAACAATAGCCTTTAGACAACCACCAGCTTTAATCTTTTAAGACCCGAGCTTTAATTTTGCATGAGTTTAAAATCTTTCCTATACTGTATGTATATTTGGGATCAGTAGGACGCACTTGAAAAAAATCCATATTTTTTTATTTTGATGTTTTAACAAGTAAAAAATAAAGTTTGATTGCAGGTGTTTATATAGTCTGCATTACTAGTTCTAGTTTAGCACAGTAACACAGGTTAATTTCGGCCAAAGTGTTTCCCCCGCTCATTATTCGACAGCTTATAGAATAGCACTTGATCCAGTTTGTCCCATTATTTTGTCCTGTTGTTACACTGGCGAGTGTTTATGCACCAGAATAGTCAGATGTAGTGGAATCTGGTTACTATTTGAATATTTTTAGCAGAACTTTTTTTTTTCGCACAGTTTTTACAAATCTTTTTAGAGGTTCATTTTCTCGAGGTAATTTCCACATAGTCGGTATTAGTGATGGGCTTTTTGAACGAATCTTTAACGTGACTCAGAAGAACTTGTAGTCTCAGAAAGTGATTTGTTTCGTTTTCTACCGCATTCGCAAAGCGTCGCAAAACCTCCGTTGGTTATGTACAGGCAACAGAAATGAGTAGTTACCTTCGAGTCTTTTGGTCCGAATCGTTCGTTCTTTTGTCACTCCCAAAGACGCTATGCGGTGCAGTAGATTCAAAAGAACGAACGATTCGGACCAGGAGATATGAGAGGTGAGCTACTCATTCTGTTTATTATAATATGTCCTTAGCTGCATTGTAATATTTTCATTACAGGAGCTATAGCCAAAATGTGTGTATGTAGACGTATTGGGGGGTCTTTTTATTGGAAATGTAACATTTAATTTAATTTCTGATCAAAAGAACGAAATGAACTAAATGACTCAAAAAAAAAAATTCGTTCATTTTGATGAACGAGATTGAAAGAACTTTTTAGTTTAGGGCATCATTAAACAGACACTGCTTAAAGGAAAAATTCTGATTCCTGCAACGATGCATTATTGAACATAATCACCTTCAGGGCCATATATGTACAAAAAGAAGTCTCAATAAAAAGTAACACAGTCAGCTACATAAGACTGAGTATCATAAGGTGAATGGGGGGAAAAAACAAACAAACAAACAAAAGATTTTCTTCCATCGAAAGCGTAACATTCTTACTGTAGCTCAGGCTCGGAGAAAGTATGCCGCGGGCTGTGCTCCCGCTCACTCGCTCACTCGCTGTAAAGAAAAGAGTCTCTGACTTGTTTTGTAGACGCAGCCATGTGTGAAACAGAGTCGGCCTCTCATCTGCACTCCCATCTCTGAAACATTAGCTTGGTTATGATGGCTTTAACCCGACGCCACTCACACTCCCTCTCTTCTTTTGTCTCTGTGTGCTGATGCATACATTCCCCCTCCACCACACACACACATTTCACTCTGAGAAAATTTCCAGGGACCACCGGCGGCAGTGTGCGCTTTCTATCTCTCCATTGAGAATTCAGAGAAGTCTCTCTCTCACTCTCTCTCTCTCTCCCTCTCTCTTTCTCTCTCTCTCTCTTTCTCTCTGGTTAAAATTCATTGCTTGCCTGTCAAGCTCACATTTTCATTTAAAGTGACAGCTTTGCCAGACTCTTGGCAAAATATGTACCGCCATGTCTTTGACCTTTCCCACTCCTGTTCTATCCTCTCCTCCTGGTTTTCCCTCTCTTTTCCTTCCTTTCTTCCTTCCTTCCTCCTCCTCGATGACATTCCCATCTGTCACCACCCAAGCGATGATGATTAACCACCGTAATTAGGCTGCATTTTTCAACCCTGGTGTCAAGTATCTCTGTCTAATCTTAGCACTGACAGTGCTGCAGGAGTGACAGAGAAATCTCTGTTCATTTACTCCACAGCTTCGCAGATTATAGTCGCTCTAACACACACTGACCAACGGCTCAGCACGCGCTGAACATGAACGTGCCATTTGTCTGATTATCTCACAAATCAGTCATGAAGCGCAGCATCCACACTCCGCCATTGGAGCCTCTCCATGTGTTTTTTATGAAACGTGTCGATTAGGGATGTGAATCTTTTTTTTTCTTTTTCCAGAGGATGTTATCATAGGAGGGTGAGTCAAAAATGATCCGCACTCTGGTTTATTAGAACTTCTGTCTTGTCAGCGCTTTCCGTTCAAGGCTCACGTCTGCTGTGCAGGTGTGAACGTGTTACATCAGTTCATTTGTAACTGCGGTACGAGCAAAAATTGATGCCTCATCAATTATTTTTATTTTTTTTGTAGTCTGAGGACGTACCCGGTGCCTTAATTTTTTTATAAGATGATAGAGAAAGCGTTTGGATATCTGTAAACAAAATTTGGAACGATACTTTAATGAAGGCGAAAGTTTCTTAAAGAGAATCATTACTGGTGACGAGACACGGATTCATCACTACAATCTGAGAGTTAAAGACAGGGTATGGAACGGAAAACATCATCAATTACAGACTGAGAAAAAAGGTTCAAAAGTCAACCATCAGCTGGAAAACTCATCAATACCTACAGTTTTCTGGGATTCTCGAGGGCCAAAAGTATTGGAACATCCTCAGGTTCAACAATCGTTACAGTGAGACGCTTACAGTATGTAAGAGTAGAAGCCTAAACTTCAGATTACATGCACATGACTGCTACTTCATGGCAATGCACGTCCGCACACACTCTCGACAAACACTTAAAGCGTCCTCCCTACAGTCCTGATCTCGCTCCATCGGACTTTCACCTGTACGCTCCCCTCAAAGCAGCCCTACGAGGACGAGGATTCACTTCTGATGAAGACGTGAAGACAGCAGCGCATTCATGGCTTAAACATTTATTTTTTATTATTTATGAAAAGCAAGGAGATTACAGTATGTTGAAAAATGATCTTTGTCTTTCCTAAAAGTTAAATAAATTTGACAGCCAGTGTGCTGATGATTTTTGACTCACCCTCATACACATCCTTTATAATAACGTTTCAACGCACTTTAGATACAGTTTAATTCAATCAAAATCGGGTTGATCCAATATAATTCGGTTCAGTCCTGTCACAGACTGTTGAATCAGTTTTCCAGTTTTTTTTTCCCTTCACCCACGTATATGTTATGTATGTTATATGACAAGGTCAGTATAGTAAATAGCTTTAATACAAAAATGAAACTGAACCTGATTTCATTACAGTTTATCCTCGATAAGCATCACGTCTATAATGAAATACAGATTCATCCTGCAAATATGACAGCAATCCAAAACATAAGGCTAAATCATCTTCATGTCCTTGCTCACTAATGTATAGTAGCGTAATGTAGGTAATGAATTGATTATGGGACGCCAAGAATTTCACCCGAGGGCCTTTTTTTTTTCACTTAAAAAAAAAAAAAAGGACTCACATCTGAGATTTGTCTGTAGCTCGTTATGTAGAATCGTGCCTGGAAACGGCTGCGAAATGTGTTCCGCATGAGGTGCAAATTGCATTTTAAAAACCGCTGTAAAATCAATCATGCAGCTGTCAAAACTCTCAGCACTGCAGAGAGACAAAGAGACAAACGTTTTAGTGATGTAGCCTCTCGTATCAGAGCTAGCACGCTCTGTAGAGGGCATTAATGCAGCCTTTAAATCCTTATCGGGGTTTAACGCTAATGAAATGAACATGCTGCCTGTCTAAAAAATAAAATAAATAAATAAAAGTGTGTAATTGTATGATTAATCTGGGTGGGAAGATTTTTTTTTGGTGGTGTACTTCAGCTCTAATATTCTATGTGCATAATTCTATGTGCATAATATAATGAGGATTGCCAGATCTGTAAACTTAAATTTCCTCAGCAAACAATGAAAGCACAAAGTTTTGAAAGATTATCTTAAGCTTTTACTATGGCCATGTATTATTACATCATTTTTAAGTTTGCATTTGCATTAATGTTTAATGTGCTGCACTTTGGGAAATGGTTATTTCTCATAAATAAATTATATCCATTAGAACCGGTATTAAAATTAACCCCATGCTGGGAGTCCAAAAGTGTCCCACATCTGTAGGAGAATGGCGAGGCTGACAATACCGGCTACTCAACGCTGAGCCGAACTGAAATTCAATAGAAAATTACTAAAACTTCCATTAGCTCCACCCACTTTTCTGTAATTCACCTTCAAATGTCTGTATTTATGCTTCCCGGGCAAAAAATAATAATAATAATTGCCATTTCAAAAGGGTTAAGATATAAAAGCAAAGAAAACAACTAAGGAGAATTGAAATTAACTGGGACTGGATTAAAAACCCTTCAGCACGTTATCAAAACCTATAAGGATAGTCCTGTACTGTCAACTGTCAACCAAGAAATGTGGTCAGAACAAAATGATTTAATGATGGAGATCACTTAAACACTTGATGAAGTTGCATGCATTTCCAATTCTGTACAAACACATTGTGAGGGGAACTTACAGGTTTTGGACTAAACTACTATGTGGCCGTAAGAAAACCACCAGTTAGTGAGAGTCATTAGAAAAAAAAGGCTTAAGGGAGCATAAAGATAAATCTTTTGAGCATTTCAAAATGTCATGTGGTCTAATAAGATGGGCGTGTCAGGGTAAGAAGGGAAGTGTAAGAAGCGATTTACCCATCATGCATAGTGGCCACTGTACAAGCTCCTGGAGGCAGTTTTATGATGTGGGGTTGCTTCAGTTGGTCAGGTCTAGACTCAGCAACAATATGTTATGTGGCAATAATCACCAGGTTATCTTCAACATCTATGGAGCATCTGGAAGCGTGGGGAATCATTTTCATACAGCATTGCAGGCCACCACATGGTGTGCTGTAATCAAAGCTAAAGGAAACTGAATGAGATCTTGGAGTGTGTGCGGTTTTTTGGCCAGGCGGTGTACAGTATGTAAAATGCAAAGAATGTGAATGGTGAAATGCAGACTTACTGTATGATGTAATATTTTTCTTTGCTATTAATGCCTTAGCATACACAGATCGACCTCTTTGATTAAATATATAATGAAGAGGCATTAACTCAGGCCTTGATTTACTAAAATTTCAGATATTTCAATTTTTTTTGTATGTGTGTGATAAGGTAAATTGTATATACACGTAGTGGGCATGCTACAGGCATTAGCGTAGCATAGTACAACAATTTCTCAAGTTCATACACCATTGTTTGTCATACCAAAGTCAGTAAAAAAATTCTCGCCAGAGAGAGTGGCAAAGAGTTTTAGCACATCGGCATAGAATCCCCACACGGTTTGGTGGTGTAATTGCAGAGCAACACAGAGCAAGCACGAATCAGCCTCAAGACTTCGGTAGATTGCGTTCATATCATGCAAAAGAAATGCATCCTTTAATTGTTTTTTCGACAGCTCTGATTGGGTCTTAGAGATACTTGCAGAAGAGGCAAGTGCAAAGTCAGAGAATGTAGAATATGGTGTGTGTTAAAAAAATGAAGAAAACTTTTTTTAAAAAATTTCGAAAATGCTGTTGGTGTTCGAGGATAGAAATGAAAAACTTTTATCAAGTCCTAGTGTATAGTCTCATTTTGTCTTCAGCAGGTTTAAATGGGCTTCCACAGATTTACTTGGACAGACGCCGCTGTGTATTTCACACCTTTAGGTAAAACGCTGTCAAATGCTAATTCTTTGAGACGGGATATCTTGCTTAAATGAAAGATGGATTCCTGTTCGGATCTTTTTTTTTTTTTTGGTTTAGGTTTATATGTATATTTAACCAAGCCAGTTTTTAGCACGGTAGGGCATGCAAACTTTTACAACTTTTTTATGTTTAATTGTTTGATTATCTTCGCAGGTCTGGGAAGTTTTTTTTTTTTCCCTCTAATTTTGCACTGCACTTTTAATTATGGACTGAATTCATTAGCTTGATGCATTAGTGCCATTTTTGCAATTAAGCTTTTGTCTCTAAAGTGCCACAGGCTTAAGACCTTCACTGAAGTGGTCGTCTTTCTGAAAGAGCACATTTTCATTTCAAAGCAGCCCTGATGGGGGTGGATTTATCTCCCTGATTATAATCAGTGACTCATCACAGCGACTTCCCATCAGGCTTTTTGCCGCCCTCAGTGGTTTCACGAGCATCACACTCTACAACCGCTTTACGGTGAAGGCCTTTGTTTCCTGAAGACTCTTCACTCACTCACTCACTCACACTCACACACACACACACACACACACACACACACTTGGTTGGGGGTTTTATAGAGATGGCGCATCGCTGTGGTCGAGCTGTCCTTGAGCTTCCTCTTTAATTAATATTTAACCCTTGTGCCAAAGCTAATGAGGCTACATGTGGATAAACCGGAGCAGGCTTTTAAATGTCAGCATGAGAGTATTATATTTGTTTTAAAGTGACAGCATGCAAACCTTACTGACGGAAATAAAGAAGCAACCACGACTATAAATTACTCTCTCAGGGTCTCTTCAGGGTCGGCAGTCTGAAAAAAAAAAAAAAAAAAAAAGATTGTAGAAAGTCCCTGATCGTTCATCAGACTCCAGGATCGAACAACCGACCAAATAGTGTATAAGCTAAAAAAAACTGAAGAAAGACTTTCAGCGGTTATAACACGTCAAATAAG
>JAOVVA010000028.1:10295488-10313067 GCA_028565275.1 Leiocassis micropogon | reverse complement strand
TGCTCTACTATACTACTATACTGTACTGTGCCCAGTGAAAGAGGCATCCCTCGATCTCAGAAAGGGAATTTCAACAGGATATACACAGGTCGTGTCTGTGTGTGTGTGAGAGTGCGCGTGTGTGAGAGAGCGCGTGTCTGTGAGCGCGCGTGTCTGTGAGCGCGCGTGTGTGAGCGCGCGCGTGTGTGTGAGCGCGCGCGTGTGAGAGCGCGCGCGTGTGAGAGCGCGCGCGTGTGAGAGCGCGCGCGTGTGAGAGCGCGCGTGTGAGTGCGTGCGTGTGTGTGTGTAGTTCAGGAAGCACATCTAGGCCCCAGTACTCCTAATTTGAGGAGGCGTGGCATTCTGTACTGGAACATGGAGGCGGGGCTTCAGCATGCAGTAGTGGAACAAGGAGGCATGGCCAGACTGAGAATTTCTTTTTTTTGGCTCAGTATGCTCTACTATACTACTATACTGTACTGTGCCCAGTGAAAGAGGCATCCCTCGATCTCAGAAAGGGAATTTCAACAGTGTGTGTGTGTGTGTGTGTGTGTGTGTGTGTGTGTGTGTGTGTGTGTGTGAGAAATGCCTCATGTGAATCATAATAAGGGCAGCTCTCTCCCCAGCGCGTTACTGCTGAGAGATATCTCTGAGAGAGAGATAACGAGCAGAGAGGAACGAAGACGTATGGAGCCAGAATGAGAGAGAAGTGATGAGAGGGAAGAGAGTGAGAGCGAAAGAATAAAGAAGACAGAGAGAGAGAGAGAGAGAGAGAATGTAGTGGGAACAGAAAGAAAAGATTAGAAGATACGAAAGAGAGAGTGTCTACTAATGGAGAGAAGAAATGGATTCTCAGACAGTCTGTCCTTCCTCATATTGAGCTGCTCAGTGAGCTGTCAGCTCAGTGTCCAGAGACAGGGGATGGGGGAGGGGGATTAATCTGTAGACAGACAGACAGACAGACAGGCAAGCATGCACACACACACACACACACACACACACACACACACACACACACACACACACACACTTGAGTACATATATTATTCCTATGTACTGTAGTTTCTATAATAGATTATACTGACCTCCTCAGAAACATGACTACCATGACGTCAGTCACAACAGCGGATGGCAGAAGTACCATTAACCGACATTAAGCTGCCATGTTTCGCCGTTGATAATCACCTTCGAGGTGTATTTCAGAGCCCAAAAAATATTCCTGCAATAGTAACTGGTGACTACCTGATTACCTCTCAGATTACGTGATGCTGTTTCACACAGGTTAAGAGTAACCTAGCAACTGATAGCTTCTGTTCTGCTGTTTATTTTGATATGCAGTATGTGGTGGTGGACTTTCTAACGTATTCTAAAGAGAAACAAGCATGTGAAAGTGGGTGAAGAAGGTAATAAGGATATTCAATGCAGAAACGTTTGATTTGTTATTATAAGCCTCAGAAGGCGGACAAATGTGTCATTCCTAACGGATTTGGTGGCGTCCGCTAACGTTAGTGTTGGACGATGATGTGGAATATGGCGTGTTCTACGCTTAATAAAGTGATGTGCAGGTAACGTTAACTAATACTGACATTTCAAGCTTTCTAATCAACAGCTAACTGCTCTGGGGTTGAATCCCAAATAGCGTAAAATGGAAAGCTAGTTCCATAGTTCCATACCATTCCTTGTTCCACACACCAAGCAGTGCCAGGCACATGGAAATATAAAAAAAGTAGACATGCATTGTTTTATATCGACTGCATCAGAGAGGGAGAGTCAAGAAAACAATGACTGTGCACAGATGTGAAAAAAGTCTTTGGTGAGACATGAAGGTTATAAACAGAGGAGGAGAGAAATGGCAAAAAAATAACCTTAAAGAGAATAGGGCCATTGAAGTGGAAAGATGAAAAAGTGTGTTCAAGGTGCAGTGTGTACGTGATTGTGTGTGTCACATACTGTAAGACATTGTCACACATTGTGTGGACATCAACAGCCACAACTAAAAGAATTAAAAGTGCGATAAACTTATCACTTAAATACACTGCCAAAAAAAACTAAAAGTCACCATCAGGATTTAACAGAGCTAATAGTTAAAATCCCTTCATTGGATAATCACTTATCAGTGTAGCTAATTGTAAAAAAAAAAAAAAAAAAAAAGGCTTCAATTTCCTAGGCAGCATATAGACTAAAGTGATCGACTCATTATGCCTAGTGCCTATAGTACAAGCCTCTGGAGGCAGTGTCATGGTTAGGGTTGCTTTAGTTGGCCAGGTCAAGACTCAGCAACCTTATGTGTCCAAAAAATGAGGTCAGCTGACGACCTTAATGACCAGGTTTGTCCATCAATGTTTGTTTTTTTCTCTGATGGTATGGACAAATTCCAAGGTGACAATGCCAGGATTTATCGGGCGCAAATTGTGAGTAGTTCAGGGGGAACGAGACATCATTTTCATGCATGGATTGAGTCCAGACCTCAACTCTATTGAGAATCTTTGGGATGTGCTGAAGAAGGCTTTACGCAGCGGTCCGACTTTCCCATCATCAATACAAGATCTTGGAGAGAGATTATTGCGACTCTGGAGGGAAATAAATGACATTGTAACATTGCATAAGCTTATCAAAACAATGCCAAAGCCGTAATCTAAGCAAAAGGCGGCCCAACGGAATATTACTGTGTGTGGCTGGGTGATCAAGGGAAAGGTTTTTAAACCCTCGAGTGGCGAAGTGGTTAAGTGCTCACCCTATCATCCGGAGCTGTAGCCTCTCGCAGCCAGGGGCCTAGAGAGAGCTAATTGGCCGAGCTCTCTCAGCGGGGTGGAATGGGAGTGCTCTCGCATTAATCACGGCTCTACAGCCAATCAGGGGCGTCTCTGAGCTCACGCAAGTGGATAAAGCAGATAGCGCTGTCCTCCAACTATGTTACGCTGCCCCCAAGGAAAAGATGCGGCCGTGGTTTGGAGGAAACACGTAATAGTCTTCGGGCCACCCAAATGAATGGTCATAGTAGCCTTACTGTGGGAGACCCCTAGTGATGGGGAGGAATTGGATACGAATAAATTGGGGAGAAAATCTGAGAAATATTAAAAAATTTATAAGGTTTTCAAGTCAAACCTGTTTAAAACGCTCTGCATTTATGAACCATCCAGAGCAGCCTTCGGGAATCTTGTGGAGTAATGAGTATGAGTGTACCAGTTCTTTGTCTCCGTTAGCTTCCGGCTTAATTAGCACAGTTATGAATCAATGAAGGTGACAAAACACGCATTTTAAACAATACAACATCCGATCTTCCCGAGAGACCCAGCTAATTAGCTTGTTTAATGGAAAGTAGATTGAAATACAGTATGTGTGAAAGAAATAAGCAGAACTGACTTCATAGCAAAGAGGAAATGCTTTCATGCTTAGAGTTGTTCCATTAAAATGAAGGCAGTTGTGTGTACAGTATGTGTATAAAATTATATTTATATATCTATATATATAATTCAATGTTTTTGGGGGTTTTTTTGTCTTCCAGTTGGCCATCCTTACAGAACTCACCCACTCCCACAGCAGTGAGAGAAGCGGCCTGCTGAACCCCGCCCACCCAGGACCAGGAAGCATCTACCACAGCGACAACCTCAGCCTCAAGCTTTCTCCACCACCAATGGTGGAGGAGTAAGCGCAGACTCCGCCCACTGTTACAGACCCTAATAAACGCATTATACTCTCTCTCTGTATATATCCCTTCACTGATGTTTTCGTTCTTTCACTGGCCTTCAGGTCTAGAACAATGAAAGTAAGAAAGGGAAAACACTTAAAGGTATGCTGTTACTAGGTTACTATTCTCAAGCAGATTAACTATCCTTCAGATAAACAGATGTGAACAGCGTGTTCCAAAGTTAATCATTTTAATTGATTAATAAAGTACGTGATGCTTTTTAAGCACGCACAGTGGAGTTAATTTTAATGTTGTGGAACGTCAACAAGACAGGTTAGTTTCTGGTTAGTAGGGAGCGACTGTTCATAGCTGCTATAATGTTTTAGATGTAATAAGATGTCCTTACTTGTTTCGCTGCGGCTCCACAATATTAATAATATGGATAAAAATTCTTGGATTCTTCAAAGAATTCTATTTCACAAGATGTTTCAGAAGAATAAAACAATTCAGCTCTTGCTGTTCAGCTTTACGGTAGGAATAGCATCACATCACATCATTATTTTCCTGTTACAGCGTGCTACAGTGCTGATCAGGCTCTCTCTTTCTCCCCGCTCCTTGTTATTTACAGGAGACATCTCTCAGTTTGTCAGGAAAAAAGATTATGGAAATGGCTTATCCATAGAATAAAGATTTCCAGATGAAGGTAAAAGTATTGCCACCCCATGTTTCTTTTTCGTGTTATCAGTCGTCACACATTTAATACTCGTTATAGGGGGGGGGAAAATTATGACTTTGGTGACTCCTTCCACACAAACCTTTAGTAACAGCAGGAAGATTCCTGAGAGTTAATCTGCATAAGGAAGCCTTTAAGAGCTGATAACTGGGATGAGCCGCGATGGCTTTAGACTGATGGAACTGTTCTGCTAATGACGCTGTCAGGGACGGCTGACTTCACGTGCCTAGGATGCACATATTAAGCTTTTAGCATAATCAGGTGTGGGTGTGTGTTTGTGTGTGAGAGAATAGTGTACGTTCAGGACGGAAACAGCAGGCGCATTGTGTCTGTGTGTGTGTGAAAGGAAACTCTGTGCTTCTGTCATCCCCCAGGCGTTAGAAAGTGGATTGTTCATGTTTTTCCATGAACAAAGAGCCTTCAGCTCTGCTCGTACAGATGTGCGTGTGCGCGTGCCGTATCTGCCGCTTTTGTCCTACCAAACACTCGACACCGATCATGTCCACATTAATAAGCACTGATGGAAACGTTGGCGAGTCAGTCCAGGTCGGATCACGGTTAAGATTGGTGTTGTTGGGTAAAACTGCACGGTGCCTAACAGCGTAGTCCATGAACTGGCTCAATTAACCTTAAATTCATGAGGACATTGTGTTTTAGTATTCAGCTCAGTCCCTGAGAACTGAAGCATTAACATTTTATCTGCTCCAGCTCTCACTCGGTGTTATATACAGTACCTGGCATAAAACCCCACTTGTTTGTGTTGCAGAGGACAAGAAACACTAAAAGTGGAAAAAGAAAAAAAGTAATAACATTTCAGTGCCCGACTTTAAATCCCCTGGATTATAAAGAGACGCTTGTCATGGCTGCAGCAGCTAACAAACAGCTTAACACCCGCTTCAGTGTCCATAGATTCTCCAAATAGACTTTCTCTCTCTCTTTCTTTATTTTTTGTCTTTTATTATTTTCTTCTACATTATCTACAGTGATGTTTTCAGAAAAGTCTTAAAGTGAAACTCTCCGAAATAATCTGTGTGGAATAATATACTGTTTAAAGTTTTTCATGCATAAGAGCCTGATGGGAAAAGGCTTGAGAAATCCTATGCTGTTAAACTGTCTGAAAGGAAAGTCTGGAAACACATCAGGATGTGCTGTTATAGAAAAATAATCACAACACTGGGTGATGTCATGCGATATAGAGTCAATGTGAACACAAAGGATTCTTTTCCAATAATAAAATGAAAGTCCAGAAGTATTGTTTCTCTTCAACTACAACAATTTATTAACACTGAGAATTTTTATTGTAATAGTTAATGGTAAGTCATGATTTTTTTTTCTTTTTCTTTTGAACCAATTTAATGTAATGGAATGTCAATGAAAAAAATAGTTCCTGTAATAATATGAATTATAACAGCTATAAACTCTTATCGTTTTCAAGCAGCCTCTCTTCCTTGTCATTACTCAACTTAATAATACAACAAAGAAAGAAAAAAAAACACTCTCGTCATAGAATCTCGATCTTGAAATTTTTCCCACGTTGCAAAACACGGACACTAGGGATTCCTCCCGTAATCATCTGATTAGCATCGGATTTGTGTATTATTGGCAGTGTATTCTGTGGAGTGCCATAAAAGTCTCTGTGAATGAGCTGTTACATTAATATAAAGCTGTGTTGTGATTTACAGCTGGTACTACCGTCCCTGCGGCTGCTATAGGAAATTAACACCTTCCGAGCGAGCAGACTTGGGGATTCACTAGTCCTCATTTCTTCATATTAAATTAAATGAAGTGATGTAAATTCAATTAAAGAAATGCGAACAAATGTTTTGCCGTGTCGGGCTGCAAAGTGCCTGAAGATACAATTTTAAAAATTGATTTATGTTGCAACCTCAGCAGCAACCTCATTTCCCCTCTCGTCTGTTCCACCCACTCAGCATTCAGCATCACCAGTACACTAATCACCGGCCTGATCATCTGTCATCATCTGCACCTGTTTCTCACTGGTTCATGTTTAAGCCTGATGCTTATAGGTCACTGTGTGGCTTAACAAACAAAAAGCATTCCTCTGAAACTGCTCAGGAACAGGGACTGGGCTGAAAATGAGAGCCGAAAAACTTGCTTGACTTTGTCAAGTGTTAAACCAACCTAACCAGCTACAAACTCCGTCATCTCAGAAGCTGTGCTTCATCTATAAAGCACAGCTGTATGCAGGGGAAACACACACACTACAAGCATTTGGGAACACCAACTAGCCTAATCTACATGTCTTTGGACTGTGGGAGGAAACCCGAGTACCCAGAGGAAACCCAGCAAGCACAGAGGCAGGAATCGAACCCTGACCCTGGAGGTGTAATTCGACAGTGCTAACCGCTGTGCCACCTAAACCAACCCTTCCAAGTCCTTCATTTCCCTGCTTTGCTGGACCACAAAATGATCACAAGGCATTTTTTCCATAGTTGATTGCATAGGCAGAAATAGATACATGCTGCTGAGATGTGAATAAGGATAACTCATTATTTAACAGCCTGCAATTTTAGTGGCTGTGTTAATTAATTTCCAAGTGGCATCAGTCGGATATTAGTGGAGGTTTTTTTAAAAAGTAAATGTGAATGTAAGAATAAATTTTTAGCACTGACATCCTCACACACACCGTTTTAGTCCATAGGCTTTCAAACTTTGGCAGGCGTTCAATAACAGCAAATACTGAGCGAGAATATCCGCTCTGTTCCGTAGTATGGCATTTTAGCTCCCAGAAGAATGGCATCTGAGGGCATTTTATTTTATTGTATGTTTTGAAAGAAAATATTGAGTCAAAACTGAGACTGTGGATGTGTTGTTTCGTTGGGGAGTAGCTGGAGCGAAAGATCTGGGACACTCGAGGAACCTTCTAGAGCCTCAGAACTTAAAGAGACCTCTGAAGTGCCGCCGAGGCGAGCAGGGTGACAGGCAGCCATCAGGATCCTTTTCTGTGCAATGAATGTCTGCAGGAGTACCGGTTGTGCAGTGAGAACAGGAGAACATCAGCTCGAAATCCATGTGGCTTTTCATTGCCGGATTTGAAAAGCTTTTACACATTTCTGATAGAGCCACCAGTGGGCTTAAAGCATGTAGTCACGTTTTAGCAATGGCTAGACAAGAACTCAAAACATCACACAGCTACAGAATCGCTTTGGCATCGAGCTCGGTGGGAGTCAAAAGGGAAAATGATTATTTATTTAAGTTAAGGCGCACCTGTGCATCATCCATACCGCTCATCTTGTGCTGGACCCATTAAAAACAAATCACTTTCATTAAAGCAGTAAATCAGAGTGTAAAACATGCATACTTAGTGTGTGAAACGTGCATAATATGATAAGTCATGATTGTCGATGCAATGACATTGTATTCAAATACATATACTTCAATATGGAGTTGGTCCCCCTTTTTGCAGCCATAACAGCTTCCACTCTTCTTCTCAGAAGCCCGTCCACAAGATTTTGGAGTGTTTCTGTGGGAATTCGTTCCCTTTCATTCTGTAAAGCGTTTATGAGGTCAGGCACTGATGTTGAAGGAGAAGGCCTGGCTCAGAATCTCCATTCCAGATCATCCCAAAGGTGATTGATTTGGTTGAGGTCAGGGCTCTGTGCTCGGGCCAGTCAAGTTCTTTCACAGCAAATTAATCAAACCATGTCCTTATAGTCCTTGCTTTGTGCACTGGGGCACGGTCATGTTGGAATAGAAAAGTGCCTTCCCCAAACTGTTGCCACAAAGTTGGAAGCATAGCATTGTCCAAGATGTCTTGGTACTGTATGCTGAAGTATTAAGAGTGCCTGCACTGGCAATAAGGGGCCTGATTGAAAGATCTAAATTCAGGCCAAACACTTTTGTCCATATAGTGTATGCAGAATAATGTGGATAGCATTTTTCTTCCCTTATATTATGTTGCATTGTGATGCAGCATGACTAGCAGTCATGCTAAAATGCGGTCTTCTGGATGTCTCTGTGGAGGAATCGCTGTTATATGACAGCAGAGAGCCGACTGGTTCGTGGTAACTAGAAGGTGACCAAATCTGGAGCAGGAAAATGGAGGAAAAATCCTTGAGACAACCAACTGACTAGACATAATCAAGTTAAGTTTTTTAAGTTAAGCCTTTATTTGTCACATATACATTACAGCACAGTGAATAGTGAACAGTCAGCCATGATACTGGAGCAGATAGGGTTAAGGGCCTTGCTCAAGGGCTCAACAGTGGCAATCTGGTGGAACTGGGGTCCAAACAGTAACTCAGTCCCTTAGCCCTTTGATGTACCACTGCCCAGTAGTGATATCAGTGACATCAGGCTTAAAGAAGTTTCTTCCATGTTGGTCAGATCACTTTTCCAGGTTCACTTACTTCTGGTTAAGACATTAGCTGTACTTTGAAAGCTGTACGGTAGGAACTTCAGTGCAGAGGGAAGTATGACTTTTCTCTTTGGACATCAATGTCTCAGGCACCTCTAAGGGATTTCTGCTGCTTTTCATGTGTAGGTGGTTTAAGAGTTTCAGAGGGCAATTTTACTCGATACTCAGAGGCTTCAGGGATTTTTTAGAAAGAGCAAATAACCACTACAAAAACAGAAGCTCATCGCTCAAGGATGGCTTCTGCTTGTTCCCATACAAAGGCTTTCAGTTCTTCTGTTCTTATTCTATTAATCTTTGGTGCTTTTTTTTCCTTTTAAAGAAAGAAGAAATGAATCGTGTAATGTTTTTCAGCACCAAATTGGCCCTTAATAAGGAGAATCCTGACTGCTAATAATCAAGCATTCGAAATAATAACATTTTCTCCACTGACTAATGAAGTTGAAATTAAATGTACTACAGGAACCAGGTTTCTTGATGAGCCCTTTCTTCTTCTGTTTGTCAGGTTTTTATTTCTATAGTAGGCACACTCCCTTAGCTGCGGTTTTCATTCCATGTGAGGGGTTTATGACTACTAACTGAGGTGTTAAGATAAATCACAATGTGGGTGGTCTCATAAATTGGTTAAATGGAAAAAGTATAAATACAAATAACGCCAAGGTCTACCTGATGCATGAATGGGAAGTGTAATTTACAGCACAAGGGAAGCAATATGTCTATGAATGACGATCCTGGCTCAGAGCCCATGGCAGTCATTCCAGTGAACATTCAGTGAGTGGAACGTCTGATCTTTGAAAATCAACTGATAATTTGTCATCAGCTTGCGGAAGAGACGTAGCTATCTGTCTGAACTGAACACACAATCATTCACCAACACCACTTGCACATTACAGGAACTCAGGCTGGGAGTTTTTGCCACACCCCCGTACAGTCCTGACCTCGCTGCAAGCCATTTCCACTTGTTTGGGCCATTAAAAGAGTTCCTGGGAGGCCAGACATCGTTTCAGACATGAAGCAGACAGTCTGAGATTTCACTCTCATAACTATGTTCTGTTATTTTACACAATCAAAAGTCCTGGTTTGAATTGACCCCAGATATGATTTTTTAAATTCATTTTGTTAGACATACAGTCATACTGATTGAAACAGTTCAAGAACTTCCCTTCAACCGTCCCAGGTTCAAATCCTGCAACCACTAAGTTGTCCCTGTTGGGCCCTTGAGCAAGGCCCTTAACCCATAACTGCTCAGATGTATAATGAGATAAAAATGGAGTCGCTCTGGATAAGGGCATCAGCCAAATGCTGAATGGTACAAAAACATCCAGTGAACAACAGTTTTATGGGTGGGGACACCTTTTTGATGACCGAAATAAAAAATTTTAAAGAAAAAAGGACTGTCATGTTGATTTAAGCTAATGCGATGGATATCGTACCTTCACCAAAAATCACCATTTACAAACGGGGTAGCCGAAAAGCATGTGACATGTCAGACCTTGTGCTGGATGCACTACAACAAGAAAGGAGATCACATCAGGGTTCACTTCTGTCACCCAAGAACAGGAATCAGAGGCTACCGTCGGCACAGACTTCACAAAACTGGACGGTTAAACACTGTACTGTATACCTTTCCAGTTTTGAAAAGTCTGGCAAGCTGCTGCTCACCTGCAACTTGCTGAATCCCAGCGCCCCACTGCCTCCCTACATTCTGATGATTGATGTGAACATTAACTAAAGGTCATGACCTGTATCTATGGTTTTATGCACTGCATAAATATAAATGTTAAAATGAAACTTACCCACAAGACCTCAAAAGACAGTTAGGTTATACTTAGGATTTGTTTTTGACCAAAGAAAGTAAACCAGAAGATTTGTAGTAAAGGTGAACAGCATCCAAACAGAATGTTGATTTAGTCGTCTTTCTTAGCCAAAGCTCTTTTAAGAATCAGTTGGCTAAGCTATTCCTTGCAGCTTTTCTTTTCTTCACCTTCCCCGTTTTTCCCGGCCTGACTCATTTCTGTCTTTCATCACTTCATAAGCACTGTGGTCATGGCACACAAGGGGGTGAACCGCTCAGCTGAGTAGGAACTGAACATCATGAGCTCCTGAAAGGAAACAAAAACTGCATCTCCGCTGCTTTTGATCCGATGAAAAGTAGTAGGTTGGCGTATATGGCAGTTCATAATCTTGTGATCCTCAGCCTATAGGCTATTACACTTCTAAAGCCCGCTTCACACAGTGATGTCTGTGTTCATTACTGGCATAGTGCACATTCACAATCCTTCGATTTTCTTCGCCCACGCCTGGCATTCTCCCAGGTTCAGACATGTTCAGGATTAAGAGTATGAATGTTTTAATTTATTGTTATTTTGATCTGCCCTGTGAAGCCAGAGCCAGTTAATAACCAACTGATGGAGGAAAAACTCTTTCAGTGTAATGCTCTGTAGGAGGCTTGGTTTAGTGGTGGTCAGAGTAAGATTCTCTAAGTCGAGAATATAATAGACTTTTATCAGACTAGAATATAATAGATTAGAGCAAAGGATGGACAAGGATGTATTCGGACAGCACAAACTGCTATTTACGTCTTTACAAAACATTTCTTATTTTTATCAAGAACGAGATGTTTTCTTGTTGGGTTCAGTGATGATAAGTGACATTACTGACAACAATGTGATCAGTGGTCAGTTGTTAAGAACAATGTGATCAGTGGTTGGTTGTTAACAATGTAATCAGTGGTTGGTTGTTAACAATGTAATCAGTGGTTGGTTCTCATAAACAGTGTGATCAGTGATTGGTTGTTAGGAACAAGGTGATCAGTAGTTGGTTGTTGTCAACAATGTGAAGAGTGGTTGGATATCATGAACAGTCTGATCAGTGGTCATCAGTTGTTGGGTGTAAACACTATGATCAGTGATTGATTTTGGAAATTATGTGATCAGTGGTTGATTGTTAACACTGCAATCAGTAATTGGTTGTTGCGAAGAATCTGATTAGTGTTTGACTGTCATGAACACTGTAATCAGTAATTGGTTGTTGGAAAGATTGTTGAGAACAGTGATTGGGTTTTGGGAATAATGGTGAGATCAGTGATAGGTTGCGAAGAATGTTGAGATCAGTTATTGGTTGTTGCGAAGAAGGTTGACATCAGTGATTGGTTGTTGGGAAGAGTGGTGAGATCAGTGATTGGTTTTGGGAAAGAATGTTGACATCAGTGATTGGTTAAGCTGTGTAAGCACACCTCAGTTAGTCTTTACACACTGGTGTTAGTCAACCAAACTGCTGTCCCAACTCATACAAACTATACTAACATCTGCTTAGACAGTTGCCATGTTGGCAGCACTAGTAAATTATTTTTTAAACCAAGCAGCTATACAGTCACTAAAATGGACGTAATTCACATCAAGTATAATCATTTGAAATAATAGTATAATATTGACTTTAATTATTTACAGGGCACTGTAGTGCAGTGACGGTTCTCACAGGAGATATCCCATTAATTAGCTCTATTCAGATTTTATTACAAATTACCATTAAATTGTTTTCAACAATAGTGAAAACATACAGAGCATATATTTACATATACAGTCTGCCTGTTGACTTCCCTTTGGAAATGCATTTCATACTCCAAAATCGCTTCTAGTTTTTACAAAGGAAACACCTGCAGCTTATACAGTATAAAGGAGATTTGACTCATTATTATCTACAGTGCATGCCTCACCATGGCCTGGCCATGAATCACTCCCCAGAGACCAGCCCTTGTGCATAATTTGTCTATTGATCGAAGTGAGCAGAGCTTCCTTCGGTCATATTCAGCTGCACATCTGGCCAGCTTTAACAGCGTAGCCGGGCATGCGCGAGGTTAGTGACTCTGTAGGTCAATCACTGCAAATCAGGAGGGAAAGTCCTGAGACACAGCTGGCCACATGGGCTTTGAACTTTGTCTTTAAGGCAGGATTGTTTGCAGTAGGGTGAGGTAGAGCGTTTCTAGCTTCATTGATGTCAGCTAACCATCCAATTTTCGTCTCCTCACTGTCAATAAATGAAAATGTCAATCATCTTTACTCTCGCATATTGCCCTGGTTAGAGCTGTTTGGTTTCTAAGAACCCTGTGGGTGGCTTCGAAACAGTGCAGTAGGCATTTTGTTGGCTCTCTACATGTGTTCATTTGCACAATGAATTTGACATCTTTTACATTTGTTTCTTGATTTATTCCTGAATCAGAAGATGCAGATTAATTTCCTTTAACAATGAAGCTCTGACACTATTTACGACGGTAGCATAAATAATATAAATGCACATATTTATGCACTCGTTAGAACACATTATCGTTTTTATAGTAACAGCATCCACAAGGACTTGTTTGGTGAATGCTCCATAATCTTTAAGCCCAATAATAAATGTGTTGTTGGTTAAGAAAACTAGAAAATATTTATATTTTTTGATACTGTATGGGTTTGGTTTTTCTGAGGAGATCTTTATTTAACCGTCATGGAAGGAGTCTCCAGTTTTAGTGCTAAGTAAAACTGTAAAGTCTTCAGGATATACCCAAGTTTCTTGTTTAACAACATTAACTTTATATGTCTTATTAACATAAAAAACTAATAATATCAGTATTGCACACCCTGCTGTTGATTATTTCCTCTAACAAACCTTAGTCTTATTTCTTACTTATTGCTTTATTATTGGCCACTTTTTCTTGTTAAATAATGTAAAATGCATTCGCCGGTTATATTTTGGTGCATAAAAAATTTACAAAGTCGTAATGAAAGTCTGTGAAACCAGTTCTTTCTGGATAAGGACCCCAAGACCCCTGCTTGAGTCTGGAAATGTTCCCAGTTTCAGAGCTCTGTAGGTTGCCAAATATGAGCCTGCTGGTGATAAAAATGATTCATCAGTAAGTCATTAACGCCTACAGAAATGAAACGCACACGCTATCTGCGAAGGTCACCGAGGAGCACGTTGTTGCCAGATTGAGCCGTTTTCCCACGTTTTTTTAATCACGCTGGCTTGGGGAAAATGGCCCCAGGCTAGCGGAGAGGATTTTAATTCTGCATAGAAAATAGCTCAAGTTTTAGTTTGGTTTATCATCAGTGTGTGTTTCATGTGTTTTAGAAAGACACAGTTCAGATGTTACGAAGCTGACAGTGAAAATCTGCAAGATTTCTCAGAAGAGGCTTTTTTGTAACTCCGAACTCTGTGTAGTTCGAGCTTGAATTTTGGTGTTTAAATCTCTAAGGCATAGAAAGAACAGGTACCATGTGATTGCACAAACTATAAGTCCTGGGAGAGACTTTATCTTCCACCAGTGTACAAACTGGTAAACCCTGTTAGTGCAATTCGCAAACTGGTATATGGTTTGACATGATGCTAGGAGCTGAGAAAGTCTGCAGTTTGTACTAATCAGACCTAAAAATCTCTTCGTTCCTCAGACTGCTGGTGTCAATGCCATCGCATGTCTGCGATGTGTGTGTGTGTGCGCTTCCAAGGCCTTCACAGTTTGTTTTTGTATTTATAGCACTGTTAACACTCCATGTTCTGCTTGTCAGTTCCAAAGAAATGGAGTAGTGAGATTTGTACAGTCATGTGTGTATCTTGAGTATGTGTGTGTCCGTATGGATTTCTTTTGGCTTTCCATTAACAAAGGGTGTTGTGATTTAACCAATTCCTTCGTGGACAAATAAACAATAAAAAAACAAACATAAAAAATATATTTCAAAATCTCATTCCCTCTTAACAAATTTCCACAAAGGAACAAATGACAAAACATATGTGGAACCGGCGGACGGCAAGCTCAGATTTTCTGTTTGTCGTGCCAGTTATTCAGAAGAAACATGGCATATTAACTTCCTTAAAACACTTGACCTAAACCATAACAATCACAAATGGTGCTTTCTACCCCCCATCTGTTATTGAATGTGTTCCTGTGTGTATCATGGTTGCACAATATTAATATGGATATACTGATGATAGAATTAAGCTTGTTTGTCACACAGTGGCATGGTGACTCATGGGCTAGAAGAGAATAGAATTCAATTATTTGTCACATGTAACCTACAGTAAAGTGAATTATAAATTTTTTTTTTGCATATCCCAGTTACAGTAGAAAGCTGGGATCTGAGCGTGGGGTGAGCCAGGATACAGCATCGCTGGAGTAAATAGGGGGTAAATTCCTTGCTCAAGGGTTCAGGCTTGGCAGTGCTGGGGCTTGAACCCCCAACCTTCCAGTCAGTAACCCAGAGACTCAACTGATTTGCCTACGGTAACCGCGGTCACCTGGCACCTCCAGGGTTGGGGGTTTTAATCTCGCCTCTGGTCTGGTTTTCCCCATATTTGGTGGGTTTCCTCCAGGTACTCTGGTTTCCTCCTACAGCCCAAAGACATACAGGATACACTGATTGGAAAATAACCCATAATGTATGATTTGGTGGGTTACTGTGTGGGTTTGTGCCCTGTGATGGGTTGGTGCTTCATCCAGGTTGTCTGCCACCTTGTTCCCTAAGAATCCCTTGAATCGATAATGGATGAATGGATAAAGAAATCAAATATTCTGTAGATCATATACCATGTGTGCACATCTCTGTCGTTTTGTTGTTGATATAGAGTAAAGTTCTTGCCAGATCGAAACATTTTGGTCTAGGTCAGTATACAGCTGTAACCTTTAGTGATGGGTCGTTCATGAACGATTCATTCTTTGTGAACGAGTCTCATGAACGAGTAGTATTAGAGAGTGATTTGCTCATTTTCTACTGGGCGCGCATGCACAAAGCATCGCAAAACCTTTGTAGGTTATGTACAGGAAACAGAAATGAGTAGTTACCTCTAGTGTCTTGGTCCGAATCGTTCGTTCTTTTGTCTCGTGACTCCCATAGATGCTACGCCATGCAGTACACCGGAAACAGAAGTGAGCGGTTCTTCTTCTCATGAGTCTTCTAGTCTGAGTCGTTTGGTCTTTTGTCATATGATTCTCATAGACGCTAAAAGCATAAAAGAACAAACGATTCGGACCAGAAGATATGAGAGGTGAACTGTTCGTTCTGTTCAGTTCTGTTTATCGTAATATGTCCTCAGCTGCCTTGTAATATTTTCATTACTGAAACTATAAACAATATTTGTGTTGGGGGCTGTTTATTGAAAATCGTATTTCTGATCAAAAGAACTAAATGAACTAAATGACTCAAAAAAAAAAGATTAATTCAGTTTGATGAACAGGATTCAAAGAACAGAGTTATTAAAATGATTCAAACTTCCCATCACTACTAACCATGGCTAAGCAATATATAGAAGCACCCATGGACATTTTATCATCCCTTTAGTCATAAATTTAGTCAGCCCTTCAGATGAGACCAAGCAGCAAGAAAATAATTGCAATAACTAGTTATTATTAGAAGTAATCAGTAATTACAAGGTTATTACTAGTACCTAATATTTTATGATTATTATAAATGACGGCATCATTATGTTTGTTTTTTTTCACACCAACTCTGATTAGAAGTTTTTTTGGTATTAGTTGATACTAATAATGATAGTTCACTGCTTAGCATTAATCAATCAGAATACTGCACTTGTACTTTACAATGTTAGCTAAATTATTTTAATGGGAGCGTATAAACTACTTGCCTTGTATGCAAGTTTTGTTCCACTTCAGGAAAAGAGCTCCATACAATTGTACGCAGAGTTATTATTTATTTTTATTTTTTTACAGTTCGTCCAGCGTTAAGTTAAGCCTTTATTTGTCACATATACATTACAGCACAGTGAAATTATTTTTTCGCATATTTCAGCGTAACTGGGGTCAGAGATGATACAGCGCCCCTGGAGCAGATAGGGTTAAGGGCCTCGCTCAAGGGCCCAACAGTGGCAACCTGGTGGAGCTGGGGATCGAACTGCCAATCTTCTGATAGGTAACTCAGTGCCTTAGGCCTCTAAGCCACCACTTCCCCATGTGCTGAAATCTCGTAGTCAGATACTGTACAGTATATGAACAGAAATCAGTTACAGTACATTGTTATTGCATTTAAATACAAAGGAAGCTCCCTTCGGCTCTGAGGGCAAAAACATTATCCAGGGCTTTTTGCAGCTCACAGTGCTTAACATATGTTCTGGTGTCTGTTTTTAATCATCCGTTGGGAGAGAAAAAAAGGGAGGGAGAGATAGAGGGAGGGAGAAAGCTTTTTCTAATTAATCCATCGGGGCCTGGGATGTGCTTCTCTGGGCCAGTGGAAAAACCTGCCACACTTAGCTGAGAATAGACTACAACAAAGAGAGGAGGAAACTCGCACTGACATGCAGCATGCACACACACACACACACACACACACACACGCATGCACACACACACTGTTTGCTTACCTATTCCAGGGAAATTAAAACTTACACCATTCCCTCCTTATCTCAAATGTTAGCCATGTTAGTTTTTAAAGTGTGTGTGTGTGTTTTAAGTTGTGTAATGAAGCTAAAAGGCTTAATGTAGCTAATGGGAAAAGGAGGCTAATATTAGCCTTAGATCCTGTGTTGTTAACATTTACGTGTTTTTTAACACTGTTATTTAGAAAAATGCATTAAAAGACATCACAGAGCTAAATGCAGCAGCGGAAGCCATCTTGAAGTCATATCCTATCCTTATGGGTTAGTGACAACCAGGTGAGATTTATTTGTAGGAAAAGTTTGGGGTCACTTTCTAACTCCATGATGGTTTTTTTTTTTATTTCTTTCTACATTGTAAAGGAATGCTGAAGGCGTCCAAAAAATGCATTAATCTCTTTTGAACAGTTAATAGTGAGATGTGTCTGATACTTCTGCTCTGTAAAGACTTCATAACGCCTCTAATCTGAGGTGCTGTTAATTGGTCATTTTTCAGGCTGATAACT
>JAOVVA010000028.1:10242363-10266516 GCA_028565275.1 Leiocassis micropogon | reverse complement strand
ACACGAATCTTCCAGGCTATTCTGATTGAGGTCCAGTTTGTTCCCCCCTGTAATAATACAGACCTGAATAAATCACTACATAATTATAAACAGCAAACATATTTCACTCTAGGTAACTTTGCATGGATTACTGTATATTATAAGTGCTGCTGAAAATACAATTATTCAGTAAAAGGGCTTGGCCTCGCCAAATCAGCACGACTCTGTAGTCCACTCATAAAACAACGCATATTATATTGGCCCTTGTTACAGTCGTGAAGCCTCTCATGTAGATGTGAAAATCAATAGAACACACAAATTGACATTTCCAGCTACGGTCATGGGCTCGAGACAAGGTGGTGCGGAAACAACAAAGGGCTTGACCTCTCCAAATCAGCACTACACTATAGTACGCTTAAGGAAATGACTAACCAATATCAGTTTTGGATTGCGCAAGAAATAAAAAAAATAATAAATGTTAGTGTGTGTGTGTGTGTGACGCCAAATCTCCATCATCATCAAGTCTTGCCACCGTGCTTGAAACATGTTCCATGGGAAACACTGAGGGGTTTGCATCGTGATGTATTTTTTATTCTGATTAACGACAAAACGATGACTCACATCCACTATACGTTTAAAATGACCATTTCCTATCGCTTTGTTGCCTGCTTTCATGAATGCAATGTAATGCTTGTGCTGATCGATCAGGTCATTGTAGAGGTTCATGAAGGGCAATAATACAAAATTCTGCTAAAGAGCAAAGCTTAAACTGAGGTATGAAATACTTACTCTCACTCACTCATCGTCTTACCTGATAGGTGCACAATTAGGTGCCGTAGCAGTGGTTAGCTTTGTGACCTCACACTTACAGGGTTTCCTTCCACAGTCCAAAGACATGCAGATTAGCTCATCACACTTAGCTCGTTTTTCTTTAACAGTGAAGTATTGTATCTACAGCTCGATCGTAATAACCCTTATGTTGAAAAGCGAAAGCACAACACTGTTATCCATAATGCAGGCTTATCAATCTATAGACACCCTACAGTATCTGACTGACTTATTTCCTATTCATTAGCAGTAGGAAACACCTCTGTAACTACATCGCATGCTGATTCCATCGTGCTTATTAACCATCTGATTGGCTTCAGATGAGCCTGCATGTATCGATTAGATGAGAAACATCTTCCCCGCAAAACAGCAATCAGTAAGCAATTACCAGCATCATGACTCATTAATTATTTCATCATGAACTAATTTGTTGTTTGGACGGAAAAACAGGTTACGGCTTATTTGAAAGGAATCCTTGATGGATTTGGAAGGAGGACGTCGAAATGGAAAAGAATTTTAACGAGATTTGCGATCGGTGGAATGAAACCTGTTTGCCAAGGATCCGGTATAATCCTCTGACAGTCATAGCTGCCATCTGTAGCCTGTAATTAGAATATTTTCAGTAACGCTTTCAGCAATTTGGCAACAAATAAAGCACTTTTGCTTCTATACTGTGGCTTAGAACTAAATCAGAAGACTTCCTGGCCTAGATCCTGGTCCGTTTTAATGTTATACAGTCTCTGATTTATAAACCTGGGGTTCGGGGTGAGAGCGGTCACGGAGTGTGTTGATGAAAGAGATGATTTTGAATCATTTTGAAAATGATTTTAAATACCTTTGCCAGGCATTAAAGTCTGAAACCTGTTTATCGATACTGGTGTTGATTACTGCTTTGTTCTTGTCCTTCCTGGGAGAAGACAGAAAATTGTCTGGCAGTCTGATACCACAGGGGGAAACGGTTAGCGCTAGGTTCCAATAGTGTTCAATAGGGAAATGTGCAGGAAGTGAAGCGCTAACATGATGAGGTAGGAGCAAAGTCAAGGATTTTTGCTGAGGAATTAATATAGGAGAAAAGTAAACTTTTGCAGCTTGCACTACAAAACATTGTCAGAGAATGAGTACTGCAGTTGAAATAAAAAGCAAAGCAAGCAAGATTTGTTATTCTATCAAAAATTCATCCTTTACCCAAAAACATTTTTAACATTTACACAGCGTAAATGGGGGAAAATAATCAATTCAGTTACAGGTAGTCCCCAACTTGCGAACATTCGAGTTACGGGTTTCCGCAGATATGAACGTATCACAGTTCTACTTCCAGTTCAATGAGAGAAGTAACTCTTAACAAAAATTAGACACTGCAGTGCATCAAATACCAATATTTACAATTATATGCAATATTTTTAGTGTGTACATGAATGTATAAAATGTCTAAAGTCCAGTATATTGTACGTGTGTGCATGTGAGGGGGTGCGGGAGAAATAAATCAGTCCGAATCCAAAATCGTTGTTTGAAAATTCTTTTTAAATTTATATATGTTTGCATTTCAGATGGTGAAATGTTGCGTGAGCAAGCAGTTCGAAAAAGAAGAGGTCGGCTGGTGGCACGTGGTTCGGAGGAAACACGTGACAGCCCACGAGCCTCCTGGCTGTGTGGTAGTAAGTAGCCTTAATGTGGGAGCCCCCCCCCCCTAGTGACGGGAAGGAATTGGACATGACTAAATTGGGGAGAAAATTGGGAAAAAAGAATTGACTGAATAATTTTTTTTTTTTATTAATAACGAATTTGGATATTTAGACTAACAGAATTGGAGTATGAATCGAATCAGCACCTAAGTATTACATTAATATCGGATCAGGTGTTCCCTTGTGATTCCCATCTCTATTACATTGTAGTAGAGAAACAAGAAAAACAAAAAGGTCTAACTAACCTCACTAATTCTACAAAATCTATTAGTATAAGAGTTGATCTGGAATTAAATGTACTACCCAGGTAGCTGTTGATGGTTTGTGTAAGAACGTTACAGGGGAGGATACTGGAGAACCTGGAGTCCCATGAAGTGATAACACTACCGACTATACCACCATGCCTATTTTTTCTGTATGGGAAAATAGACTGCATGGCCAAAAGTGGACACCTGACCTGCACATCCATATGTGGCTCTTCTTTGAACTGTTGCCAAACAGTTGGAAGTATGGCGTTGTATATGATGTCTTTCTCATTAATGGTTTAACATAAAGATGTAAACCGGTTCCATTATGACTGCAAAGCCAGCTCCTCCACGAAGACACGGCTTGCGCCTGAGTGTCCTGCATCGAGCTCTGACCTCAACCTCAACCTCAGTGAAAAACCTTTGGAATGAACTGGGACACCAACTCCACTCCAGATCTCCTCAGCCACACGAGTGTCTGATCTCCTTAACATTCTTGTCGTGGAATGAACAATCACAGATCCTTACTTTAAAATCTGGTGGGAAGCCTTTCCAAAAGAGCGGAGGTTATTTGACCAGCAGAGGAGCACTACTACATGTGGGATGAGGTGTTCAACAAGCACATATGACTGTGATGCAATATGCATCCGTCTGTAGTCCAACTAGGGAGCGTGGACGCCAATGTATGTATTTTATTTATTTCCATTTTTATGACCAACATTCAAACACGCATTCACACACTAAGGATGATTCGGGAACGCCAATTAGCCTAATGAGCATGCCTTTTGGACTGTAGGAGGAAACCGGAGTACCTGGAGGGAACCCACCAAACACAGGGGAGAACATGCAAACTCAATGCACACAGACCCTGAGGAGAGAATCGAACCAGAACCCTGGAGGTGCAAGGCGACAATTAAGCGCTGATAACTAAGTCACAGTGCCACCATGTGATGCAATATAGTGTATTTCAAATTGCACTAACCAAGTACACAGTAATCAAAGTGTTTCCTGGAAAAACATTGTATTGCATCTGGTTTAAAACCGGTTTAAAAGTGCCTCAGGATAATTTAGAAGAAAAAAAAAAAGGCTGTTGAAAAACAAACCTAAGTGGAACCTTGACTTTGAGAGTTTGTTCCATGAAGGGACCCGGAGAGCTCTAACTGTGCCCTGGGGTGGAGAGCAGAGGGGTATATCTCGGGTGGTGTAATAACTTACAGTGGCACCAGCCCAGGTGGCAGCACCAGTGCAGCTTGAAGCACTTCCCGTGGCTGTGCGTGGCGCAGATGGAGAGCCCGTCGCACGGCAGGAAGTCGGGTCTCCCCGCGCAGCTCCGCGCGAGCGCCTGCGCCTCGTCCAGCTTGCCGCTCTTCGCTCCTCCCGACGCGGCCATCTCGCCCGCGCCCCCGCCGGTCACAGCAGCCCCGCTTCCCGAGAACGCATGCGCTCCTGAGGACCGGGGAGTGAGCTCCGGGCGCGCGTGCACGACCCTCCTCGCGTCGACGGTAAAAAAAAAAAATTACAAAAATCAAAATGAGCCGAGAACGCAAAGGGTGTTTAAATATATATATATATAAATATGAGTATATACACAAGAAACAAAGTAACTCCTAACGGAGCGCACTGAAGGAAAACATCCCCCGCGCGCGCTCGCTCGCCGTTTTGGTAAAAAAAAAAAAACACTATTGTTTTTTTCCCCCTCTATAAACATTTACATCATTTCCTTTAGAGCGTGTCTTCCTCGGCCCGGCTGCTACACATCCGTGCGGTACCGATGGCGGAGGCTGAACTGGGAGTGAGGGAGAGCGGCTCCGTCCTTCCTTCCTTCCTTCCTTCCTCTCCTCCTCCTCCTCCTCCTGGCGGTGTCTCCCGCTCTCCGTCTGCGCGCGCCTCCTCCCTCAACTTTCTACCGAATCCGCGCGCTGACAGAGAGAGAGAGAGACAGAGAGAGTCAGGTTACTGTCGACGTACACCGATATTCTCTCTCTCTCTCTCTCTCTCTTTCTGCCCAAGCACGCTTGCACGCGCTACGAAAGCCACAGACTGATCGTATCACACCATGCACGCGCTCCCCTCTCTCTCTCTGTCTCTCTCTGTCTCTCTCTGTGTCTCTGTCTCACTCTGTGTCTCTGTCTCACTCTGTCTCTCTCTCAGCTCATAACGGCTTTATTGGCAGGAATGTTAACAAAAATGTACAACGTTGCCAAAGCAATTATAAAACAGTGATTACATCATTAATAACGTCTCCATCTATAGACATATACAGTAAAAACATATAAAATGTGAAAGATTAACATAGTAGGTGAACAATACAAATAAACCACCAACAACAGAACTGCCAGGTATAAGTGTCTGAACAATAGTGATGTTTAATTGTAGTTAGTTAGGGTTAGGGATACACACACTCTGTCTCTGTCTCTCTCCCTGTCTGCCTCTCTCTCTCACACACTCTGTCTCTGTCTGTCTCTCTGTCTGTCTCAAGTTTCAAGATTCAAAGGTATAGAAAGTAGCAATAAATAATTGTATATAAAATAGAAGAGTACAGACATTTAGTTAAAGATAAATCTCTCTCTCTCTTTGTTGTGTCTCTCTTATGCACTCTGTCTCTCTCTGTCTGTCGGTATCTCTCTATGTGTGTGTGTGTCTCTCTCTCTCTGTCCCTCTCTCTCTCAGTTTTTCTCTTACACACTGTCTCTCTCTTTCTCTCTCTCTCTTGCTGTCTCACTCTGTTTGTCTGTCTGCATCTCTCTCTCTCTTTTTATTTGTGTTTCACTCTCTATCTGTCTCTCTCTCTCTCCTCTCTCTCTCTGTCTCTCTCTTTCACACGCTGTCTTTCGTTCGCTGTCTCACTCATTCTGTCTGTCTGTCTGCCTCTCTCCCTGTTTCTCTCTTACACACCCTGTCTCTTACTTTCTGTGTCTCAATCTGTGTTTCTCTCTCTAACTGTCTCACTTTGTCTCTATCTTTTTGTCCCTCTCTCTCTCTCTCTCTGTCTGCGTCTCTCTCACTCTCTCTACCTTTCTCGTAATAATGTGGTCTCAGCTTCACAAAAAAAGAAACTGATTTGTTGAGATATGTTTGTTGTAATATAAACGTATGTAATATACGTAATATACACGTAAAATGTATTGGGTTCTTGTACAGAGAAAAAATGTTTAAAGCCAAAAAAAATGTGGCTTTTGTTGAAGAGGGATGAGAAAGAGGTGTTTCATGTGTGATCTTTACACGATTTGTTAATTATTCACACGATTTTACACACTTGATTTTTTCACGTGTGATTTTTACACTTGAGTTGTTTGTTTTTACACAATATATTTTCATATGTCATTTCTACACATGATTTGGTTAAACTTTATTAAACAACCTCAGTTGATGATTTTCATATGTGATTTTCATGTGATTTGTTGATTTTTCATGTGTGTTTTGCACATTTATTATGTTGATTTATTATGATTTATCATGTTTTTTTCACACATGCTTTCTAAAACAATCACATATTATTCACAAGTGTTTACTTGAGTTCACATGATCTCTTTCGCGTTTGCAGTTGATCATATTTCCATAATCACATGAGACAACACAATGAGACAAACATATGATCACATATGTGACATGTATGATTTTCTATTAGGGACATTACCATTGAAGAAGAGGGGGAAAAAATGTTAAATAAAAATAGAAATCCGATTTGATATCCAGGAGTATGTGATTACATTTCCGAATGGGCTTCAGGGTTGCTCTGTAGTTCTTAATATTTGGTCAAAATAAATACATTACATTGATTATATAAGGAAGTATGGAATTGCACAAGAGCAATGTGTGATTTGAGTTTAGCACTGTCATCCTGAGTTAGACTGTCATGACTCATGGTGGTGTATTACAGGAAGAAGAACCACAACCAGCCTCATCACCATCATGGGTAAGCTTTTAGAACTGGCTGACTTCTACAGATACCTTGGTGTCTGTCTCAACAACAAGCTACGGTAGATGGAATGTAAACTCAGGTTGTGTGCAGGAAAGGGACGTGTAAACTCAAGCTCAGGTCCTTTAACATTTGCCGGAAAGATGCTAGAGGTTTCTACCAAATCCTATTTAGTCAGCGCAGTCAGTTTTTGAAGCAGTATGCTGGAGATCTGGCATCAGAGCCGCAGATGACAAAAAAAAAACTCGACACACTGCAAAAGCAAGAGGGCTGGCTCAATTTTGGCTGCTCTCTGGACGGTTTTAAGGCTGTGATGGAAAAATGACCTACTCCATGACCTACTTGTTAAACAGCAGAACTTCTTTAGTTGGAGACTTGTTCAGTTCTGCTGCAGAAAGGACGAGTTCAGGAGGTGCAGGAAGTTGTTTGTACCAAGAGTGATCATGAGGGGTGTTAACAGGGGGTAACTACTGTAAGAAAGGACGATTCCAAAGGCGCCATAGGTTCCAAGTGGAGCCATAGGGCAACTGAAAATGGTTGGCTTTGTCAAGGCTGGAAATGTTCAAGAGTTTGAAATGTGTAGAGTTACTGTAGGCAAAGGACTTGAATGAATGAAGGCCAGCAGTGGTTGAGCAGTAGATATACAGTACTGTTCCCACTTGCACCTTGGGACAAACCATCACTGAGAACTCAGGAGTTCAGAAATGTGGTAACATAAGAGAAAACCGTGCAAGAATATCCTCAGTCCAGATGTTGAGGCCAAATATTTCTGGCTTCCTGCAAAGGTTCCTGTTCCTATAGTAGAAATCTGCTTATGACTAATATAGACTCGCTGTCCTGAGCATTTCTTCTGCTATGCCATACTCCTAGAATCCATTTCAATGCTTCTGTACAGTAATTGCCAGGACCTTTAGGAGCACAATTGTTTCTCAGGACTGTGAATGAAAAGGCTCTCCACATCCAGCCATCCTGAGTTCAGGATCAGGTCACCTTCTGCCCAAATACATAGCCATTTTGAGTGAGCAGGTAAAACCGACCCTCGAGCAGACACGGCTATGCTTCTGAAAGTGGTAAAAGTGCCAGAAAGCTGGGCCATTAATGAACATGAGGCAGAGCAAGAGCAGGCTACGGATGGAATGTGAACTTCAGAGGAACCAGAGACAAGATTTTTCACAAATGCCCAGAATGTGTAGAGACACTCCTGGTGATCACATTGTGCAAAAGCTTAAGCCAGACTTTACCACCACTTTATATTCAAATCCATATGCATGGCTACTTTACCTTTATTTATTTCTCCCTTTTATACAATACTGAATAATGTTTACACTGCACTGAGACTTTAATCCCACTTAAACTTGCTGCCTTACACTACAATGCACTCTTAATTTTTTTCGTCTCATTTATAGTGTTCAGTTATACAAGTCTCTATCCTGCTGTAATAGGTTAACTTTCCTCTGGGATGAATAAAGTCATCTGTCTGTCTGTCTGTCTGTCTGTCTGTCAATCAAGTCTTGCAGCTGCTATCCAAGTGGCCGTGCCACAGAATTCAACATTACTTGTGCAATTCAGTGTGAATAACGTGTATGAGAAATGGCACAAATTGCTCTGCTGATACATTTTTTTCCACTCTACTGTGATTATCATTTGACAAAACTGAATCACTAGCTATTTCACCCCTATCACAGAGCTGCTAATAACCGGGTTGGGTGAAGGGCAGCACATCCGGCATACATGAGCTCATGATTAGCAAGTGTTGCTTTGATTGACAGGGGTAAGAATAACACCATTCTTTCCACAGAGAAAGCGTGTCCAATTTTGGACTCCAAGTCACGGATAGCTGTAGCATCGTGTGGATTGGAGTCTTCCAAAGATAGGGTGAACGCTGTGTCACTCTAGTGCTGTATTTGTTATATAGTCATTGCGTATTTCCAGGTGAGAGGAGGGCTAAAACATGGTTCACATATGCAGCTCTACCAAGGCGGTGTTTCAAATCGCTGCTCATGGTACTTCACATGCCAGCTGAAAACACTCTGAGGAAAGAGCTCATTGCTTTCTTCTGTCTAAATTAGCTCACATATTGCCACAGACTTTTGGCCAGTGAAGCCCCTGTGGGCTTCTTTTAGCAATCTGTTAGGCACGGTGGCATAGTGGTTAGCACTGTCGCCTTGTACCTCCAGTGTCCGGGTTCGATTCCCGCCTCGGGGTCTGTGTGCGTGGATGGAGTTTGGCTGTTCTCCCTGTGCTTGGTGGGTTTCCTCCCACAGTCCAAAGACATGTAGATTAGGCTAATTGCCATTCCCAAATTGCAGATAGTTTGTGAGTAAGTGTGTGTGTGTGTGCGTGTGCTTGTGCCCTATAGGCTCCAAGCCCCACACAACCCGGAATACAGGATAAAGCTGTATAGACGGTGATTAAGTGAGTGTCTACAGTAAACAATCCAGTAAACAATCTGTTAGTGGCACGGTGGCTTAGTGGCCTCGCACTTCCAGGTTCCGGGTTCGATTCCTCCCACAGTCCAAAGACATGCAGATTAAGCTAATTGGTGTTCCCAAATTGCCTATTGTGTGTGTGCCCTGCGATAGATTTCAGTCCAGGGTGTACCACGTGTTATACCCTACAGTAAGTCTCCTGGAATAGGCTCCAGGCCCCCCACGATCCTGCATACAGGATAAAGTGGTGATGAGTGAGTGAGTGAATTCTCTGCTTACAACTGGTTAAAAAAAATTCAACATGAAAAACTCCCTCTTAACATGAACATTTATTTCAGCCACAAGTTCCTTACGTTTACAAAGTAACATGACACATAAAAAATAGCAGGAGTGTAAAGTCCCCTTTCTTTACATTAAAATGAGTTATATTGGCTTCAGATTAGTAAATTTACAGTACAGTAATTGAATATGTAATATGGGCCATATTTATCACTATTTTGAGGAGGCAATCATGAACGTTGGAGTTATTACTAAAGTTAACCAGTTAGCTCGCCACTTGCTGTGGTCCACTGTGGTTGTAATTTCGGTTAAAACTATAAAAGTGCAATTAAACTTGCTTTTATGAGCTAACAAAAGACAGTTTCCAGAAGGTGGCCAGTCAATTTTGCTCTTTGGACAGTCTGATGTGGGAAAGGACATTATTACAAGCTGCAAATTACAACTAATGAGGAGAGATGGAAGGTAAGTAAATTTACTTTGTTACTGTACTTAAATAGATATTTCACCTGTCTGTACTTCTTTTAAGTAGTTTTATTAGAAGATACGTTTTACTTTTATTTCTCTACATTGTACAGAAAATATCTGTACTTTTATTTCACTACGTTTCTGCATGTCATTGCATTACATAACCACAGTGGTGTGTAGCATTTAAAGCGGGACCTGCTGACTATTACACATAAGTATGTTTTCTTCGTGACATGCATAATAACATTATAGCACATCCAGAATCGGGAAACCGACCGAGAGAAACAGTGAGGTAATTTTTTTACTATGAAAAAGGCTACTCAGTATTTTTGATAATTAACTACATTTTAGGGTAAGTACTTTTGTACTCTTATTCAAGTAGACATGTAAATTGAAGACGTCTACTTTTACTTGAGTAATATTTGACCTGGGGTATCTCTACTTTTACTCAAACACAGGCCTTGTGTACTTTGCTCACCTCTTCTAACCAACCATCCGTCTAGGAATGTCTGTAGTCCAACTAGGGACCGTGGAGGCCAATGGTGACCACTGTATTTATTCCCATTTAGATGATCGTGGTAAGGCCAACAATTCAAATACTCATTCACACTTTGGAAACGCCAATCACCCTAATCTGCATGCCTTTGGACCATGGAAGGAAACCGGAGAACCCGGAGGAAACCTTCCAAGCACGGGGAGAACATGCAAACTGACGCAAACCCAAGACCTGGAGGTGCAAGGCAACAGAGCTAACCACCAAGCCACGTGCCTCCCTACCTCTTCTAACAAGGCACCAAAAACACATCAATAGCTCTATAACAATAAATCCAGGAGAAAGCAGTCTGAACAGCGACAGCAAATCAGCGTAACATCTTTAAGCTACCAACATTTTTAAATCGTTCTTCACTCCAAATTAGTAATTTATTATTTCAATGGAATTTAAAATGTGAAGAGTTACTGTAGGCAAAGGACTTCATAAGAGTTGAGCCATTGATATGTTGACTGTTTATGGTGAGACCCTTCCCAATTGCCCTTTGGGACGAATTGAGAGCAGGACAGTTAAGTAGCATAAGAAATGAAAACCTCAGTCCAGATGTTGAGGCCAAATATTTCTGCCTTCTTGTAAAGGTTCCTGTAGTAGAAATCTGTTCATGACTGATATAGACTCCCTATCCTGAGCATTTCTTCTACTCTGCCATATTCCTATAATCAATGTCATCGCTTCTATAATTGTCAAGGCCTTCAGGAGCACAATTGTTTCTCAGGACTATGAACGAAAAAAGCTCTCCACAGCTAGCCATTCGCTGCTGATTCCACGTGAGTTCAGGATCAGGTCACCTTCTGCGTAATCCATAGCCAGTTTGAGTCAGTAATGCAAACCGACCCCCGAGCATACACAGCTATGCTTCTGAGAGCATTAAGAGTAGCAGAAAGCTGGGCCATTAATGGGCATGAGGGAGAGCAAGAGCAGGCTACGGATGGAATGTGAACTTCAGAGGAACCAGAGATGAGGGGCGAATAAAAAGAGAGCGAAGAAAGCGGCAGGGAACGCATGAGGCTTGAGGAAGTAATCCTTACAAGCAAACCACAATGCCTTGTTTTTGTTCATGGATTTAAAAGAAAGGGTTATTTCAGTGCTCTCTCTGTGTGTGTGTGTGTGTGTGTGTGTGTGTGTGTGTGTGGCTCAGAAAAAAACAGGATGCATATGTCAAGCCAGTTTTTTTTTTTTCACTATGCACTGTTCGTGGGTTTTCCCTTTGTAGCCACTCAGTTCATGTTAACTACCACAGCTCTTCCCAGTTCCTGTCCTTATTCATGTTGAAATGCACATTAATACAATTTTTGTGCTTTTCCTGCTGTAACACACCTAAAACAGCGCATGAACTGCTTGATACTTACCTCATAAGCAGAAGCAGTTGTGCAGGCGTACAAAAATCACAGTGATGTGCAGCGCATGGGGTTTCTGTGACGGGAAGTGAGAACGCTGAGCTACGTCAAAAAATCACTCCGCCACCATGTCTTGCTGATGGTGCACAATCAATATCACTTTCCATAGTCTTTATCATAACGATGATGTCATTAATCAGGCATTGAAGTATCTAGCTGAACTGTAGCCCTTCACTACATGATTTTTCAAACCAGGAGTTTTCATGCCTTTTTCATGCTAAAATTGGAAAAGAAATTGCTTGCTTTGTGCATGCTAGAGGTGATCATAGTCGATAGAAGTTGCTGTGGCCTTTTCATGCTACACAGTAAAGTTACCACTATAGCTATTCATGTGCACCGCTTTATCCTGTATACAGAGTCGCAGGGGGCCTGGAGCCTATCCCAGGAGACTTAGGGCACGAGGCGGGGTCCACCTTGGACTGGTGCAAATTCATGGCGGGGCAGACACTCAAACACTCAATTACACACTACGGGCAATTTGGGAACAGCAATATGCTTAATCTATTTGCACGTCTTTGGACTATGGGAGGAAACCCTCCAAGCACAGGGAGAACATGCATAACTCCATGTACGCAGACTGGGGGCGGGAATCAAACACAGAACCCTGGAGGTGCAAGGCGACAGTGCTAACCACTAAGCTACTGTTCCATGGGCAGCGAAATATGTGAGTGCAGTGCTGAGTTTGAGGGTGAACACCTGGTTCTTAAGCATTTCGATGTCCTGGAAAAGATTAATAAATAAATTAGCATCAATTGGTTTACCTGCTTAACATGAACAAGCACACTGAGGTAAGTCTTGCTAAGTTTCTAACATGATAACTGACTATATTTTAGCTTTAAGTTAGCTTGTTTTCCTTGCTAACGCCAGGTCTGACTAGCATTGGTGCCCCTTAGTTAAAGTACTTGGTTTAGCAGCTAACACAGGAAAGCAGGAAAACACTTGTTATTGATTAGATATTATACTTTTTTTTAGAAGAACTTTTTAGCAAACATTGTTAGTCAGGCGTATGACTAGTAAATGTACAGAAATGGAAGTGAAAACAAGTTATTATCTTGTGTGAACAAGGTGTTATCTAGTGAGAACAAGTTGTTTACCTTGGGGCAACACGTTATTATTACGTACCTTTGGTGAAGAACTTGTGGGAACAAGGTATTCAACTTGTGGGAAACATTTATTATACTGTCGGAACAAGTTGTTTATCTTGTGGAAACCAGCTATTTATCTTCTGGAAGCCAGTTATATGTTTTGTGGGAACTAGCTACGAGGTGGTATCAGAAAGTTTCAAGACTAATTTTGTAACCCACCAGCAGATGGCAGCACAAGCCAAATCTGCTTTTTTTAAATCATTCTGTGTACATCGGGAGCATTGCAACTGGTGCTATTCTGACCACTTGCGTTACAACGTCTGTTATTTCATCATGGACAGCAAGAAAGAGTGAACGTGAAATTCTGCGTGAAAATGGGCAAATCTGCCACAGAGACATTTGACACGATTGGACAAATTCACGGTGATGCTGCAATGAGTCGGATGATCGTTGGAGAACAATCCACAACATTGCTGAGATTGTCGGTGTGTCATAAGGAACAGCCCAGGCGATCCTCACATGTGATTTGAACATACACCATGTCAGTGCCAACTTTGTCCCCAGGCTGCTGACCCAGGAGCAGAAGGAACATCGCATCAAAGTCTGAAAAGAGCTCTGTTAGCGTGTCGTGGATTACCTGTCCTTTAGATCGAGAAACATTACCGATGATACCAATGAAACTTGGGTGTACGGGTACGACTCTGAGACGAAGCAACAGTGGAAAAGCCCAACACCTTCACAGCCAAAAAAGGCGAGGCTGGTCCACAGCTTGACCGAGTGAATGCTCATCAACTTTTTTGACATTTGAGGCATTGTGAATCGAGAATTCGTCCCCAAATTCAGGGAAAAAACAGAGTTTGTAAACAGGGCTAATCTTGAAACTTTTTGATACCACCTAATATTAACTTGTGGGGACAGGTTATTTATCTTGTGTAATCATCCTATTATCTTCCCTTATCCTTTGTTGCAAAGCATATTTTTCTTTCTTACAAATAAGAAAACCAAAAGAAAATCTTATTCTTATTTTGTAAGCAAATATTAGTAAATATGATTTATCTTGTGGGAACACATTATTTAGCTTGTTGGAATGAGTTGTTATTTTGTGCGCACACAGGTTACATGTTACAATTACATGTTTCAATTAGCTTTTCTATTATTATTATTATTATGTTTAGCAAAACAGATGATACAGTATGTACAGTGACAACTAATCAATAATGATAACGACACAGTGAAAAATTTTCCTTTTTTCTAATCATTAATAGATATTTTCTGAATTATTTTATGAAAAGGAAACCCCTTTGTTGTAGAGACCTACATAAAACCATGTACAGATTTCACCGGAGGAATAATTATGTAAGAGCATAGGCCAATCAATATGAAAAACCCGGCATAAATGGCTGTGAGTGCTATGCATGACTGTGATGACAGCAGACTCAGAACAAAGACTGATGAGTCTCTTTTGTTCGCATGACATTTCGTCTGACCTTTCTTTACTCTAATGAGTTTTTATTCATTTTCACCTCCCCGCCGAAATGCCAAGAGACGTCTCCCAGTTAGTTAGGGCGTGATTTGCCATGCAGAGGTTTTGTTTCAGGAGTGCTCATTTGGTTTTTTTACGGTCATGTCAGGGAAAGGATCTTCATTACTGTAACAGGAATAGTCAGAGTCATACACATATCTCTGTGTCTCATTTAGCTTTTATTGAATTGTAAAGTCTGTTCTAAACCATAAGCACAGATGCAAGCACATGTATGGAGAAGAAATGCTTAGGAGATGCCACATGGCTCCCAGGGAACACGAAGTCGACTTACTGTACAACATGAAATGCAGACTTGCAGCAGAGTGAAGTCTAAAAATTGCCTCAGGTGCAAGGGAACGTTTTCGAAGTCAGCTTTCTTAATCTCCTGGGATTTTTCGGAGGTCTAATATAGATTTTGTCAGGTTCAGGGGTGAAGAGGGATACATTTATTAATCAAAGTGATACATGAGGCGTGCTATGGTGTGTTCCAAACGGCTTGGAGTACCCTACCAAGTATACTTCATAGGGTGTTTGGCCATGTTGCTGTAAGTGTGATTCCAAATCTCAGAGAGCGAAATTGCTCAGTTCAAAGGGAACTGCAAACGGTGTAGGGAACAAGTAAACAATAAGTCTTCACTTCAATGGAAAAGGGAACAAAAAATTTCCCATCAGTTATTGCGTCTCGCTCGAGCGTGAAAAAAATGGAGCTCGAAAAAGGATTTATATATTTATTATCATTATTATCGAGGACAACATCATATTAATAAGACACAATAATTCACATTTTAATTTAATCAAGAAATCCGCAGTATTATACAGGATAGTAATCTGTACGAAAAACCTTGTAACATCTTGTAAATAAATCAAATAATTTTTTTTAGAATTTCTACACGTTTCAATAGTATATGTTTTCAAATTCACATTGTATTTGTCACATACACAGTACAATATGCAGTGAAATGCTTATACGACCTTAAGAACCAGATTATCAATAAGAAATAAATTATGGAATAAAATAAGAAGATAAGAAAAAAGAGAAGATAAGACCTTGAAATTTTAAATAAAAAAACAAATAAAATAAAATAAAAGATTAGCTGTGCAAAATATAGACAATATTGCTGTACAAATATGGAAAATATAGAAACTGACAGGTAATTGACCTGGATTTTAAATAGAAATGTCCGGGGAGTGTGTAAATATGCATGGATGTGAAGATGTACAGTAATGACCTGTGCAAAAGTGTGCAAAAATTAACACTATGTGTTCGTTTTTAATAGTATCAGTTTTGGTATCAATATTTAATGTCCGTAGTCTGAAATTTCCACAGCAGCAGCGACAGGTATCTGAGATGGTTATGTTACCATGGTAACGCACAGAGGAAGTAACGTCTGCGCTGGTGACGTTGCAGGGTGTTCCGAATGGTGGAATTATGTCGAGGGAATTTCCCTTCACGGACATTATCTGTACATGGAGCAGGGAGTCATGGTGAAAGATGGCACAGGTGTGAGTGAGTAGTGACATGTGACATGCTGGAGGATGATGGGTAGTGTAGTATAGCATCCCTTTGCGCTACCATGACAGGTTTAGTGGTTATGGATCGAGTTTTTCTTGGAGATTATGGCTCAGCTTTTGTTACTTGTCGATTAAAGGGATACTCTAACATTTTTCAATCTATCTCATTCCACAGAGTCTGAAGGACGTGTGCGATTAATGTAGAGAAGAATTTCAACATGCTGATAAAGGCAAAAAATATGTTTACTTAACTGTAATGTCTAGGGGCAGTTGTTAAAGATGCATGTGCTTGTGTTTGTTTTGCTTTGGTTCTGGTCCAGGGATTGGTTTGTTCCCCATATTGTGTTCATCTGTTTTGTGTAAAGTCCTTGATTTGTTTTCTCAGCTGCCGTATCTTTGCGAAGTCTTATCACGCTTTTGTGTCGTTAAGTCTAAACAGTGTGCTCCGAGTGCTCTATAACATCATACTTCATTTTTTTCCACCCCTTGCTTGTTTTCAGCATTTTCTGATTATGGATTCTTGAATAGTGCACACACTTTGAGTCCTACGTCATTCAAAACTGCACATATTAAACTACAACAATAAAGGTATTGAGATGAGAAGAATGTAAGAAAAAGTCTAACCAAAGCTGTTCTAATGGCTTTGTATCAAACTTTCTAAATGTAATTCCAATTATTTACACTTTCCTGGAAATATTGCGGCGTCTATATAAAAAAAAAGCAAAAAAGTCAATAATTTGACCCGTCAGAAACTAAATTTGACCCCACATCTACAGTAGGTGATTCTGCTCTAATGGAATTGCGTGGGTTTGCATGTTGTACTTTAGTGACTCTACTTTTGATGTTTGTTGTCTCTTGCTTCACTGTCGTGGTTCTGTTCCGTAATACACAGGCTAATTAGCGCTATTGTTTAAGCTTCACATCAAGCATTAGGTCGGGTGTGTCACATCTGTTCTTGTACTGATCCGTTGTCACTCTTACGTTTAGCTTCCGTTCTGTTCATCACGCTTGGATTCATCACTGTCTCGATAGTTTTTGCATTTATTCTTGTTTGTTTACATTTCATGAAACGTCTTACCATCTGCATTCACGCCGTGGCTGCATCTCATCCATCAAACCATACGCTAGGATAAAGAATCCATATGTTTTATGATTTTACTGACGGGATTCCGCCCCTGCACGTTGATACTGTATGTATGAGGTTTTCTCAGAAACATGTTAAAATACTTGTCCATGGTGAACACTTGCACAGACAGAGAAGTAAAAAAAAAAAAAACGTTTGAAATTCCTTTAAACCACCTTGACAATGATCATAACTAATTAAAAATAGATCCTATATACTGTATGGTACAGCGCTGAAGGTTATTTATGTCAGATTGGAGAGTGCTGTGAGATGTGGTCTCGATCCCATGCATACAATGAATCACAATAGCTAAGGCGTATCTTTGTCCAGTCTCTCTCTCTCTCTCTCTCTCTCTCATTTGTTCGCTCCATCTCCCTTTCTGCATCTCAGCATATTTCTACGCTGATGCTTGTGATTCTCAGCCTGTGTGCTCTTCACCAAAGAAAGCCCTTGCCGCAGAACTGAATGCAAGATACAGTCTCTGATTCATGTGGACAGCGTCTGTACCCTCAGGTTTCAGTCTTTTATCAAACATTCTTACATGAAGCACAAATCAAAAATACTCCATGCGATGACAGGGTGAGGCCAGTGTCTTAGTGCATGAGTGTTTGTAACTGGAATGTTAATACCATCCCGCGAGGCCAAGTCACTTACAGTAGTGTTTCTTGAAAATTTTTGTGTTTTTCTTTTGGCATTCCTGCTCTATCACCAGGAATGTTGGGCTTTTGAATCGTGCCTCCAGTCTGTATGTGTAGAGTTTAGGTGTTCTCCTGGTGCTTGGTGGGTTTCCTCCAGGTACTCTGGATTCGACTCACGTCTCACTAAGTGTAGGTTGGTTGACATTTTAAATTGCTCGTAGTGTAGTGTATGTACAGTATGAGTGTCTGTCTACCTGTGTCCTGTGATGGACTGACATCCCATCCCGGATACCTTGTGCCCTTTGTTCCCTAGGATAGGGTCTAGGCTGAAGGATGGATGGATGGATGGTTGGATAGATGATTGGATTTTTGGATGCGTGGATGTTTGGATGATTAATGTTCAGATGGATGGATGGATGAATGTTTGGATGGATGGATGATCAGATGGATGGATGGATGGATGTTCAGATGGATGGATGTTCAGATGGATGGATGTTTGGATGGATGGATGGATGATGTTTGGATGGATGGATGGATGGATGGATGGATGGATGGATGGATGGATGATTGGATGGATGGGTGAAGAGATGGATGGATGTTTGGATGGATGGATGGATGGATGGATGGATAATTGGATGTATGGGTGAAGAGATGGATGAATGTTCCTGCTTCACTATATCTTTAATAGTATTAAATCTTAAGTATAACTTTTACCAGGATTTGTCACTTTTGAAGCTTCAGCTAAAGTGTTTCAGTTTGGGCAGTTTTTAGGAATTAGCATAAACCATACAGAATACAATGTGCAGGATCAGGGCCTTTTTTTTCTTTTTTAACTTACCATGAACCATGAGCCAAGGATCTCAGTGTAACCTCAATCATGGACATTTCACATGCACTTCTCCCAGTTTGTTTCTATAAATAGCGATTCTGTGCCATGTGCATCACTTCTACTAATGTCCATGCAAAATGCATGAGCATGTGCCTCACTTATTAATATATAATAACCGACTGTATTTGAACTGTAATTTGAAACAAACATAATTTCACTTGCAGGATGCCTATTTTTTTCGGTCTTGCAATTAAAATCGTCCTGAGACATTTGTATGTATGTATATACATACAAATGAGAGTATAAGAGTGCAGATTTGTGCAGGACTGGAGAGGTGAGGAGTGCAGAGAAGGGAGGAGATTAAATGTGAGGAGATGGGCAGCCTGCTGTTTGTGTTCTGCAGTCCTGCATATGCTTCTGCCAGAGTCAATCTGCGCACCAGCAACTCCAAACACAGGCCAATCCTGTCAAAACCACTATTCTCTCTCTCTCACTCTCTCTCTCTCCCTCTCTCACGCGCATGCACAAACACACACTCCTCTGTCTGACAGTGACAGCCTGCTGTGCGCTTCTGTGGTTTTGTGCTGACTACAAAAGTGATGCTCTCTGACAGAGAGCACACACACACACACACACACACACATATGGAGACTATATATACACATCTGCTCCAGCCCACTGATTTAGAAACGTCTTCACAGAACTCACCCCAAAGTGCACGTTTCTGACACGGCCTGAAACCTGAAACGAAAATCATTCTCGACAGAGATGAGTGCTGCCAATATTTCTCAATTTTTAATAATTCATTTTTGTTGACGTTTATTGCCCTTACTAAAATACAGAGAAACACCAAACGCACGATGAAAACCATTAACGTGACAGTTTATTAAACAGAGCACATCAAATTTTTTTATGCCTCTCAATCCAACCATCCATCTATCTATCTAGGAACCTCTGTAGGGACTGTGGAGGCCAGTGGAGATTAATATTGTATTTATTCCCATTTTTAACAATTGTGAAAAAACACTACGGGAACGCAAGCTAGCCTAATCTGCATGTCTTAGAACTGTGGTAGGAAACCGGAGAAAACCCACCAAGCACGGGGAGAACATGAAAACGAACCTTAAGGCGGGATTCAAACCCCGACCCTCCAGGTGCAAGGCGACAATGCTAACCACTACACCACTGTTTTTTGTTGTTTTTGTTGTTTTTTTCTGCAGATGTCTGGTACTTACATAGACGTTCCCTCTTTCTGTTCCTGTTTCTGCTCTGTTTGGTCTCTTAGCCTCTGCTTTCTGGTCCTGCAGTAAAACATATCTTAAGATCTCCCTAAGGGCTGCACCACTCTTTCCATATTTTTTCCACTCCTTGGCTTGGACTTTTAGATTCTAAACAAACTTATACACACACACACACACACACACACACTGTATAGGGAAGCACTCTTCATATTCAGTCCCTGAGGGCCAGTGTCCAGCACAGTTTGTAATGCACCACCACTTAAACACACTCACTGAACCTGGTAATTAACAGATTAGTTAAATCAGCTGTGCTTGAGCAGAAGAATCACCAAACTGTGTTACACACTGGCCGTCCAGGACTGGAGGAGAAAAGCCGGAGCCGGTTTAGGCAATACGAAATGAAATAAGAGAGCTGAGATTTAGCGCTATATGAAAGTAGTAAAAAATATATTCCCATGTCTAATATGTCAGTGTTATTGAATTTCAGTTTCAGTTCCAGATAAACCGCCAACACGACTGAATAGCAACAACATTACAGTTTAATGCTTAACCTTTAAATGCTTTTTTAGTCACTTTTCAACATTCACATGGGTCTCCAGTGTGTGTATAAACAATTCAGTGCTGTGAAAAAGTATTTGCCCCTACCTGATTTTTTTTTTTTTTTTGCATAATTGTCACACTTAAGCGATTGAGATCATCAAACAATGAAAAAATTTTATGATTACACAAAGATAACCCAATTAAATACCAAATGCAGTTTTTAAATTGATTTTATTTGTTAGGGGAAGAAAGCTTTTCAAACCTACCTGGTCCTACCTGGTATGTGAAAAAGTAATCGCCCCATAAAGCTAGTAACTGGTTGTGCTCAAAAATAAATAAATTGAAAAAAATTTATTAATTAATTAAATAAGTGACCTAGTTAAAGTCTGGACTTAGATGCTGTGGTAATGATCTCAAACAGGCCGTTCATGCTCGAAAACCCTCCAATGTGACTGAATTGTGCAAAGGAGAGCGGGCCGAAATTCCCTCACAGTGATGTGAAAGACTCATTGTCAGTTATGGCGAATGCTTGATTGCAGTTGTCTGCCACCAAGAGTGGCACAACCAGTTATTAGTTTTAGGGGGCAATTACTTTTTCACATATGGCCAAGCAGGTTTGGACTGCTATTTTCCCTTAATAAATTAAATCATCATTTAAAAACTGCATTTTGTATTTACTCAGGTTAAGTGTAACAAATATGCAAAAAAAATAAACAATACTAATACTTTTCAATACAAATACTTTTTGTACATTTAAAAAATTAATTTTGCTTACAATAAAAATGCTTTTTATTCATTTTCACTTTTTGTATTGTTCAGAGTTTAAACAAGGCAATTTGAATTCCCCCTATTGTGACCTCATACTGTATAAGATGATACCCGTCTCCTGTGGAGTGTGTCCTGTGTTTGCTTACATCAGTGTCTAAAGTACATGAGTGGAAAGAAAATTCATTAGGCACCTGGAACCTCCTCCGCGTAATCACGCAGAGATAAAAATGCTGATTTATATGACATTTAAACACCACTCTCGCCATGGGGCCCACGCAACCCAACACGCACACAGTAGAAAGAACACATAAGAGACACTTAACACATAAACTGGGTCAGTATCAGGAGTCTTAAAGGGCCGGTGTGACTCCCACTGAGGGCAACTCGACACAAACCATATTCAAGACCTGAATACAGATAAAGTACTGTATATAGAGTGTGAACGGAGAATGGTGGACCTGAGTTACAGAGGACTAGTCAGTCTAGGACTAATTCAAATTTTCCGCTCGCAAAACTATTATTTCATTTCCAGCCTGTTAATACGACTTCACTATGGGTTCACGGCATCTGGTATTACCTAAGTGTACTTAAGTGTAAATTCTGGACCTGTTTTACTGATTAAAATATTATCAAAAAATCATGACTAGAGACCTAAAGGATCATTGCATGATTAATACTTCTCAAGTTCTAGACATTTTTTGCTGATTTTGACTTTCTTGCTGTATTAATGTGAGCAGTCATATTAGTATAGTAGACACAGGCTTAAGCGGTAATGACGATGAGTGAGTGAGCGAGTGAGTATAGTAGACCACCAGGGGGCATGATCTTTTTAAAATAGATATTAAAAAAAGACACTTTATTATCTATAAATATTTCTGCACCAGGCATCTTCCTTGTGATGTGCAAAGTCGTGTAATTTAGGTAACTGGCATGACCTGTTTCAGAAAATCACAATGAAGCTCTGATCATGAGTAGTTCATACCTACAGTATCTGGGGTCTGGGACAATGCACAAAGGTAAAAGCAGAGGAAGAGAAACGGATTAAATAAGAATAAGAATACTATAAATTCTACGCTATACTATAAATAGAGCATTGGCTCAGTGGCAGGTTGCGGAAGGCCCGTGTTCAATTCCAGCACAGCGCCCCAAAACCCCAGCTACTAATCCCAAGCCCAGATAAAATTACATCAAGCAGGGCATCTGGCATAAAACCTGTGCTGCGTTGTGTGTGGCTCAGGTAGTCCACTGTGGCGAACAAGCCATACTATATTATACTATAAATATGAATATTTAAACTGAAAAGTTAAAAGCTAAATAACTAGCAAGCTAGCATCTTGCCATCACAACATTAGCCTGTTGACTCAACCTTGAGCTCACAGTTTGACAGCAAAATGAGATAAAAACCATTTTCAGACTTTTCATTTTAAAAGTTTTAAACTTCCATATTTCGAACAAAGCACGACAAGGCAAAGCCCCTGACTTTCAAGGTAAAGAATTCACGTTGTGACGAGGCCAATTGCATTGTCAAGTGATCAGTGAAGCAAAGATACTTCCTGTGCAACACAGTGGCTACAGAGAGTGCTTTAAATGCATTCAAACGGTTTTCGGAGAATGTTTACGCCAAGTTATAGCTATAAGTGGAGTTATAGCTTTTTAAAGAAAAAAAAATCACACAAAATTCACAACTTATTTTTGTCCAAATATTTTGGCGTTTGTGCTTTTTAAGACCCTTGTAACTCAGAAGAAAGATGCACAAAATATTTTTCATATCAGTGCACCATACATTGCTTAATTTTCTCAAAATGGATTTATCTGATTTTGCGGTCAAACAATTCATCTGACAGTTGGTGTGGGTTGGGGGATTTGAAGAAACTTGAGCATAAACACGAGGAGATATCGGCATTTTTATTGTGATATAGAAGTTGTGTTTGCAGAAATTTTGCACTTAACTGTATGCAGTGTGGGAGCATGATGTGCGTCGTATTTAAACCTTCTCCTGTGTCCATGTGGGTTTCCTCATTGTACTGTACCTTCCGAAAGAACAACTGGAGGTGGATGCGCTCTGCTAAAGTGCGCCTCGGCATGAATGAGTGTGTGCCTACTGTATGCATATGTGTGTGTGTGTGTGTGATTGTGTGTGGTGTATGGACTGTGATGGACTGGTGACACATCCAGGGATGTTTATTCTATGTTACTAAATTAGGAGTAAATCTGGTGTGAGTGTTCCACATGAACCCACTCATGGGATAAGAGGACTTGGGTATCGCTAAATGCATCTTTTTGTATAGGACATTAATGGAGAGGAAATAGATTGGGGGTTGGCAGATGCATGATCTAGATATTCCAGTCCCTCGATCAGTTACTGTGTAACTAAAATGAACATTTTACAGTATGTGTTAGCAGCTCATACAGTATTGTAAATGTACTTTTTTGTAAAGACTGGCAGATACTGTATGAACAGGCAAATAAAGTACCATTTAATGGCGGTGCTGATTTTCAGAGGTTGGGGACATTTATAAATATGTGCCGGAGGGGTATAAACGACTGGACAGTGTAGGAGAAATGTGCCACAGTGCTGCTCGGTCGCTGTAATACGCTGCAATATGGCTCATGCTGTGTGGAAAAGATTTTGCCTTTATTTTTTTTTCATTTCATCTTCAGTCCCCGTTTTCTCTCTTCTTATCCAAGGGACACTGTGGAACAAAATTATGCATAAGTTTGTTCACTTATAATCTATTTTTTTAAATATCATTCTCTGTAGAGTGCTGATATGTGGATATATAACTGGCTGGGTTATTTTTTTTTCTGCCTTCCGTACAGAGAAATATGAGACTGTAATTTGGTTCCATTTCAACTTTAGTGCTGATTCGGAAAGATTCAAATGTAAGTATACCTGTGCAGCCTTGGAGTAGTGACTTTTCTGATGACTTCAAGCTTTGAACATGTTAGATACTGTGCTTAATCTTCTGTAAAGTTATCAAATATGTACAGTATATATATATATATATATATACACAGTGTATATATACGCTACCATTCAAAAGTTTGGGGGTCACTTGCAAATTTCTTTGTTTTTGTTTAGTGATTTATTTTCTACATTCTACAACAATACTGGGGATTTC
>JAOVVA010000028.1:10204043-10231248 GCA_028565275.1 Leiocassis micropogon | reverse complement strand
AATTCCATATGTGTTATTTTATAGTTTTGAAATCCCCAGTATTGTTGTAGAATGTAGAAAATAAATCACTAAACAAAGACAAAGAAATTTGCAAGTGACCCCAAACTTTTGAACGGTAGTGTGTATATATACACAGTGGAACCTTGGATTTACGAACACAATTCATTCCAGAAGCGGGCTCGTATTTCAAAACACTCGTAAGTCAAATCAAAGCGAGACATGTACCAACAATTTGTCCTCTTTTGAACTTATGTCACCCATAATGTTGTGTGTATTGCAATATTTTAAGCAAAACTGTGCTATTACTAATTACTAATATTATTGTGCTAATTAAACCTTCACACTCTGCTCTTACTGGTGGAATGTGCAATCGATGAATTCAATCAATGAAGATTGGCCTCCAGGCTGGTCAAATTTAGCCATGAAACCTCCAACACTAAATTGGCCAGTGTTTCAGTTTCATTGATCACCCCCCCCCCACACACACACACACATATTTATTGATTCATTTATTTATTTTTAAATCAAAACGCAATGAATATATTATTCATTGAGTTTTACTGTAGGAGGTGGAGTGATACTGTAGCTTTTTGCTTAATGACACAAAATTCACATTTATATAACCAATATAATTTAAACATAACATTTTGGGATTTGTTTTTTTTAACAAAAAACATAAAATAAAATAAAAAAAAACACATTTAAACACTTTTTTCTCAAAAATGCAGAATTTTTTTTTTTCATTTTACCTTCAAACTGTTCTAAAATCTCCATCACAGATAAAAAAAAAAAAGAAACATCATTATTCCTAATACTTCCCTTCTTCTAGATACCGTAGGTGAATCCTCTGGTTCTGAGGAAGCCATACGGTTAGATCAGTTGAGCTCACAGAGCAATAAAAAAAGACAGCCCTCTCGTTAAAGACATTCAACGATGAATGAGTGTCAGTCCATAACGGTTCATAATGATTCATGAGGGTCAGAAGGTCAAAACGTATCCAGCGTAGCTCTGAATAAAGAAGCATGCCAAATAAAACCACATTTGATCGACCACTAGGAGCAGAGCCAGAGTTCAGCTCGATCCGGCGGCTTGTCATTAAATATAAAACCCATGCATCTCTGCCTGTGAACAGCGGTACAGAAATGTTAGCAATCACCTCATAAAACCTTCAAGACCTGCCTGGCTTTCAGCAGAGTATCTGATCTATTATGCGTGTCTGATCGAACATCTCTAATGCCACTTTTCACATCTTTTCACAGCTAACATGAGAAACATAAGAGAAGTAGAAGGAGTGTGATAAAAAATTATCATGGCACTAAAGATCAGTATTTGTCTAACATTATCATCCTAATTTGATCTGATCACATCCGTTGGGTATATATTAATTGTTTAGTCATACTCTTTGTCAAAATCAGATCAAAAAATCAGACTAAAATGTTCTCATGTATGCATGTTGATAAATGCCACAGAAGTCAAAACATGTTAATGCTTGAGAGAAGAAAACTGTGAAATACATAAACGGCCTTAAAAGCACAGGAAGTATCCTCACTGGCACCTTCTCTGTACTTGTATGGTGTATCTTCTATATCGCTTATACTGTACAGAGTCATGGAGATTTGGGCACAAGGCAGGCTACACCCTGGACAGGTGGTCATCCATCATGTGGCACATACACAATGGGCAGTTTGGGAACACCAATCAACCTAATCTGCATTTCTTTGGACTGGAGGAGGAAACCCATCAAGCACAGGGAGAACATGCAAACTCCGCACACATACACCCAAGGTGGGAATCAAACCCTCCCCACTGGAGGTGCGAGGCCACAGTGCTGACCACTACGCCACCATGCTGCCTAGTATATGCTCATGTTATCCTTTTTATATTTTCTTGCATTATAGTTAAGTGATTCTAAATTTGTAAACCTTCTTGGGTATATGCGAAAAAGGGAACATGGAAAAAGTTGCCACTATATACCGATCAGCAATAACAATATAACACACAACATTAAGCTCAGTATTGTGTGGGTTCCCCACTATGTGCCACCAGGGTGCCTCTGGGTCCTCAGGCAATGATTCCACAAGATCTCTTGGAGTGTAGTGTGATGAGCTGCGCTGGGAAATTTGCCTCGTATGGTCTAAGTGCTATGGGTTGCGGGAGGTGGGGCCTTAGTGGATCAGACCTGCTTTGTCAGAAGCATTGCATGGGTGCTTGATCGGATTGAGATCGAGGGAGTTTGGGGGCCGGATCAACAACCTTGAACCAGCATATGGGATTTAGCAGGCAATGCGTTCGACTTTTAACAGCAATTTATGCTGCACTGGCTTTTCTGTGGAAATATGAGAAGTTCTTTAACTCGAAATGATGTGTGAGCAAATTATTATTACCTCCAACATTTTCAGAACCCTGGCCGTTATTCCTGTAATGTTGCATTGGAAATATCTGACAGCATTCATTATTAGCACAGAGTGGAGTTATTGTAAACCACCCACAGACAAAAACACTTTCTAGGGTATTTGGTCTCATCCAGCCAATCAGAGCGGCCCATTTGTTTCTGCATGGCAGGATTTCTGAGATTGTGCCATATTAGTTCCGGTTGAATCTCCTGTGTCTCTGCGGCTTATATTCACATGAATACAAACGAGACCGTGGGGATACGATGGCACAATACCTCTCAGAACATATATGAAACCCTTCTGTAAGATGAGCTGATTGTTCATGTGGAAGTGTGTAAATTGGCATGGCTTATTGTGTGTGAGCACAATTTTTACAGCAAGCACAAACTGGATAATTGCAGATCCAGTTATTACATTTTAAACCACAGTATTGTTGATTTCTCAAATTTGAATGGTGAGAAAGTGTTGTGCAAACTGATATCAAGGTGCTTCTTCTTATACATCAGCAATACACTGACCTTCCAGGCAGCTAATCTCCTGTCACATGACAGCCACCAAATCCCAAGGATGGAGGTTAATACAGGGTTATTCCAAGACATGTGATATCAGTCAATCAACTGCAGGTAATGTTGAGTCACGGGGCAAAGTAACACACTCATAGGAATGTGCTATCTACCCTCTTCTGAATACATGATCTCACAGATGCCCCCTACTTGCTAGTGTTACTGGCAGAGACAAAGAGAACATGGCCAAGTTTACTCCCGGTCATGCTACACATACTTTAAACCTAGTGACAGGTACTGTAGATTTATTTTGTATATGAAACTGACATCATGTTCCATAGATTAAAACGTATAAATAAATTGGTAAATGTGTCAATCATTAATAAATGTGTATTTGTCAAGTATTTGTCACATTTCATGATCACAGCTTCATTTTGATAGCAAGTTTATTAGTGTTGCTGAGATATGGTCAGTGAAAATTTGTTAAAAACTCCATTGAACAACGATCGATGTATTAAACATCAATATATATAATTTTATATAACCTTGCTGGATTTTAATAACGGCAGGTTTTTTTATTTTGGGGATTTTTCCCTGATTTTTGCCATAATTTAGTCGTATCCAATTCCTCCCCGTCACTAGGGGGCTCCCATATTAAGGCTATTACTACCACTCAGTTGGGAGGGCCAAAGACTATGACGCGTTTCCTTTGAACTATGTGATGCCAGCTGCATCTTTTTGAACTGCTCGCTCATGCACCGCTGGGGGCGCCGTAACACACTTGGAGGACAGCGCTATCCGCCCCTTCTGCTTGCCAGAGCTCACAGACGCCCCTGATTGGCTGTAGAGCCGTGATTGATGTGAGAGCAACAAGTACCTCCCATCCCTCCCCTCTGAGAGAGCTCGGCCAATCAGCTCTCTCCAGGCCCCCAGCTGCGAGAGGTTAAAGCATCACCCAGGAATCGAAGTAGCGATCTCTGGATGATAGGGAGAGCGCCACTTGGGGGCTAGCGCAGGTGCTTTGGAATAAAGTACATTTTTGGCAATATTGAACATTTAATCCGTACTCCTACTGCACATTATTGGCCATGGGGCAAAAATAACCTGTGGCAACATAATCTTGATATGACAGGTCACGAATTAACAAATTACAAATTGCAAAGAACTTCTGTCATACAAGAGGAACAAAAGACTTCAGCATGAGTTATTACTGGAGAGCGATCAACTTCAGGTTGGTAACAGTAATTCTGATTTGCATCAAGAAAATTGGAAAGGAAAAAAATCTATTAAAATAATGTTTTGGCCCAGAAAACTTAGCCGAAATACGTGTCTATCTTACAGCCTCAGCTTTTGCCCTTGTCCCAAGATCCACCAAAAAAATTCCCTAATTGCTCAGAACAGTCCTCGGACTCTGAGCCAAAACAGGCAAGTTTTTTGCACTTATTAAGACAAATCGCCAACAGAACTCACAACACCATCCCCTAACAAGTGAAAATATTCACTTATAGCATTGTACATTTAATGCTTCCAGAATCTCGTTTCATGTGTGAAGGCAAAGTCGCAATTAAAATATAGAGGCCATGCTGTCAGGGACTGTTATCATCCACAGGAGACAAATGTCTCCTCTTCTTCCGGTGCTCCTTTCTTCCATTACAATGCTTATGTAAGATTGTTGTGGTCAGTGTGGGTTGGTTAACAAGTCAGAGGCATTAGCACTTTCAGTCTGAGGCACTGGAATCTTTCCCGTCTTCACAAGTAGGCGTAATGGAAACTTTTGGACACAACCGAGAGCCTTGTCTGAAAACAAGAAATCAATCTCAAAGATTAGCAAACAGCCAGGATGCAAATTTGTAGCAATTTGAACAACTCATTCCTATTCATAAGCAAAATGTTGAAGGTCTGGTACAGGATTCGATCCAGCTACATTGAGCAGGCTTAATTGATTGTGCATGAATTTCTCACGGTTTAAGCTGGGAGGGGAGGCTTGTTTCCTTTGAGCATTCCTGTGATTGTGAAGAGTTATGTCAAAATATCAGCACTGAATTGGGTGCAACTTGACACTTTACTCGGGTCTGGTAGGCTGAATAACACTAACTTACTCGATGAAAAACATCACGTCTAAGATGGCTTTCCCATTTACAGCCACACTGTGAGGTGATAATCAAATGTATAGAAATAGCAACTGTGCAAAAAAATAAGTGGGAGCTATTTTGAAGAAGATATTTACAGTGGAATGTGGCACGGTGGTGTAATGGTTAGCACTGTGGCCTTGCACCTCCAGGGTCGAGGGTTTGATTCCTGCCTCTGGTTTTTGTAATGGAAAGGAAGTCCACTAAAGCTTTTACTGTAAATATTCATTGATTCATTGATTCATGTTTGCATGTTCTCCCCATGCTTGGTGGGTTTGCTCCAGGTACTCCTGTTTCCTCCCATAATTTAGGAAACCGTCCACAGTCCAAAGACATGCAGATTAGGTCAGATTAGAATTGGTGCTCCCAAATTGCCTGTAGTGTATTGTGTGTGTGTGTGTGTGTGTGCCCTGTGATGGATTGGCACTATCCAAACATTACCCTGCCTCGGGCCCTAAGTCTCCTGGGATAGGCTCCTGGCCCTCCGTGACCCTGTACACAGGATAAGCAAGAAAGAGGATGAATCATTGAATCAATGAATATTTACAGTAAAAGCTTTAGTGGACTTCCTTTGTATTTCAACATTTGGCAGACACTCTTGTCCAGAACGATTTACATTTTTATCTCATTATACATCTGACCAATTGAGGATTATGAACAGTGGCAACTTGGTGGAGGGATTTGAACCTGGGACCTTCTGGAGGATAACCCAATGACTTAACCATTGAGTTACCGCTGCTACCCCTTTGCTCACTTAGCTCTGGTGTACAGCAAATTCTGTAAAGATTTGGGCACAATCCATCAGGCTCCACCAATAGCTCCACTTAATGACATGCATATCACTCACTTACTCATCTTCTATATCGTTTTATCCTGCATTCAGGGTTGCGGGGGGGCCTGGAGCCTATCCCAGGAGACTTAGGGTACGAGGTGGGGGTACATCCTGGGTGCCAATCCATCACAGGGCACACACACATACACTCACTACCACACTACGGGCAATTTGGTGGTTTGCATTTTCTCCCTGTATACTCCAGGTTCCTCAACAGTCCACAGATACTGTATATGCTTATCGGGGTTCAAGAATCACCCATGGTCTCTGATTGAGTATGTATATACTGCACTTGTCATGGCAGGAGAGAGGCGGGGGGAGGGATTTGTCAATAATTTGTCACTTAGTGTCAGTAATGAATGGTGAGTGAGAAAGACTCTCCTTTAATAGTGGAATAACTTCTCATTGGAATAATGAAACTACTGCACTATAGCATACATCTCGAGCACTTCCATGTAAACATTTTATCCTGGAGATCCTCCTAAAAATAGTAGTAGATACGGGTCAGTAATGAAGAGACCCACATTATAATCCATGTATGGAAGTGTGAAATTCTTGGCTCGCTACTCATTCTATATATTCAGCAGGGAATGATGTGACGGGTTACATAAAGTACGTTTTTCCACTTAATTAAATCCTACAAATTAGTTACTTCGCAGTAGTAGATAAGCAAAACATTTAGACGACATAATAAATTCTCAGCGCTTCCTTGTCCTGTGTTTCTCATACTTATCATCAAATACAGATCGTGGATCTGATGCTCTCCTCTCCGTAATGAAACATTCACTTACGAACTTTGGAACACAGTTCAGGTGAGAAACAAACTCTTTCTCTTTGTGTTGTCTGTAATTGAAGGCCATAAAAAGAAACGGCCCGAGAGAGTTGACAAGCTGTGAACATGAACAAAGGAAGCTCCACGCTCAGGTTATTTTTAGCAGGAGTTCACTGAGTTTCCTGTCAGGCAATATGAAGAGCAATAGCACAACTGATAAGTTAATCAGTGCAACATATCAATAGTTTTTTCTTTTTTAAAAAAAATCAGCTTAAATTACCTATCTGACTAAAAATCTAAATATGGCTAATAATTTATGGATGCCTGACCATCCCACCCCTATGTGCTCTATTCTTCTGAGAAGGCTGTCCATGTGCTCATTCAGCCTCCAAAGCATTAGTGAGATCAGGAACTGCTGTTGGGTGAAGAGGTCTGGGGTGCAATCGGTGTTTCAGTAATCTCAGAGGGGTTCAGTGGGGTTGAGGTCAGGGCTTGGTGCAGAATACTTGGGATCTTCCACCCCAAGCTTGCCAAACCGTGTCTTCATGGAGCTGACCTGCAGTGTAATGCTGGAACATGATTGTGCTGATTAGTTCCAGTGAAGGGAGGCTGGATCTCTACAGAATTACTACAGTAACAAGTTACTGTTATAACAGTTTGGGGAATAACTACATATGGATGAGATGGCCACATGTGTTCAATCATCAGCTGGAAATTTGATGCTTACAGTTTACTGGAAATCTCAATGGCCAGTATTGGAATATTATCAGGAAAAAGGTTTAACATTCAACAGTGGTCCTAACAGTGAGACACTTATTGAACAGAATAAATGCAGAGGATTGCTATCCAAGAACGTTGTGATCTTGCACGACAATGCATGTTCGCACACTTTAGCCCAGCCTGTCGACACTCTGCAAAAATGACATTTTGAGGTGTTAAAGAATCCCCCTTATAGTCCTGATCTCGCTCCAGATTTTGTTTGCAGACTTTCACCTGTTTGGACGCCTGAAAGCAGCCCTACAAGGATGAAGATTTACTTAGAATTATGTAGAAACCTCACTTATGAGATTATGTACGAAAATTTTGCATTTGTCTTTTCTTAAAGTCAATAAAAAAATGTATTCCACAGCCAAAGTGCAGATGATTTTCGACTCACCTCCGTACAATTACACTTTATAAAACCTTGAACAATTGTGTGGCATGTTGGTTGTAAGAAAAATTCTGCAGATTTGCAAGAAGAAGAAGCCTGTCAAAGTGGCAGCATAACAAAATCTTCCTAAGCCTTACTAGGGACAGGAGAAGACTGTAACAAGAAATTTAACACTACATATTTTTACTGTGTCTAAATATAGCCACAGCTGTACCCAGAAAAGCATATGTTGTCTCTGTATTGAAATCCTGCTGCTGATGAAATAAAGTGTCATGCATAACGATTTGTAAATGGCATGGCACACAAGAAACGCAATGAAATGAAATGAGAAATACAAGACAGATTAGCTTCACAAAATCATCTAAAATTATGAATCTGCATCGGATAAAATGTATGCAGCTCATTCCCATATAATTACATTTGGCACAAAGCTAACTTTATTTATCAGTTCTTTGCACAATCAAAAAACAAAACTGTACTAAAATTCCTTTCAGTGTTGCTGGGGTGGTACCCTCAAGTGTACACAATTGTTTATATATACACAATATGGACAAAAGTATTTGGCCAAACCTCTTACTTATTGAAGTCAGGTGTTTCAATCAGGCCCCTTATTCCCAGTGAAGACCAATCTTAATGCTTCAGCATAACAAGAAATCTTGGACAATGCTATGCTTCCAACAGTTTGGGGAAGGTCCTTTTTTTATTCCAACATGACTGTACCCCCTATACGACTATAAAGACATGGTCCACACAGATCCCTGACCTCAACCCCATCGAGCACCTTTGGGATGAACTAGAACAGAGATTGACCTCATAAATACTGTACAGAATGAATGGGAAAAAATTTCCACAGAAACACTCCAAAATCTTGTGGACAGCCTTCCAAGAAGAGTGGAAGCTCCAAAAGGGGGACCGACTCCATATTGAAGTACAGTACATGCATTTGGATACAATGTCGTTGCAGGTTTGGCCAAATACTTTTAAAAAGCAGCCAGCCAGTTTTCTGACATTCAGATATAAAGACAGAAAATGTTCTGAGATTGGCTTCTGGTCCTCCAATATATGAAACGTAAAGATTTTATTAAAAGATTGTGGCATGACCAATGTACAGACAAAACCTTTCTTTTATTTACATTGAAAAATGTATGTCGTGTACATTTAAAAGTTTATTAGGCTCCAATTATGTATCTTAATTCGTTTTTTTAAAGGTACATTAAACCCAGATGTCAGGTGAAAGGCATGCGTATTAAAGAAATGTACAAAAGCTGAAAGCAATACTCCACAGTGGAGTCCACACAGTGACAAGGAAAGGTACATTTTTTTTTTGGTGGCTTCGCGCGCGCCCGTCTCGCGCAGAGAAGCTGAAAGGCGGAGAACGGGCTCGCGCCTGGGAGCTCTCGGGAGCTGTCCCAGGAAAACATGGTGCTGAAACCTGCAGCGCGTGTTAAGTGAAGGGTGAAGACGCTCAAAAAAAGGAAAAACAGAAAGACACTATCGGCACTAACGGCAGTGAAGAACGGGAAGGTTTCGGTGGTGGTCTCCCCCTTCCACCTCCTTCTCCAAACCCCCCCCCCTCCATTTTTCTTTGATGTCGGTGACCGCCTCGCGCGCGCGACAGCGCTGGCCTTCACTCACTGATATCTGATATGTTCCGGAGCGCGCGAGGATCGCCTCGCGCTCGCGACGAACGGACAGGCGCCTGAGGGAGGACCTTAAGGGATATTTGAAGCTGCACTTATCATGGCAGGAGAGAGGCGGAAAACGGTCCAATGGGTGTGGAGGATCAAGGCAACAGCCCGGGAATCCGTCTGTGTTACCTCTCTGACACCGAACCGGACCGCTGCCTGGGTCAGCTCGTGCACACCGCTCGCGTTGCCGCTTTAAGTCTGACCACTAGTGTGTGTGTGTGTGTGTGTGTGTATGTGTTTGTCTATATGGTTTATTATAGTTTTACTGATTTTTGCTTGCTGGATTGAAATGGAAAACCAAACCATTTCCAGTGTTTTTATTGGAGTTATTTAAAAAAAAATGTCGCGTGCGGTCTCTTCAGTGAGTGTGTCAGTGTGTGATTAGTAGAAAGGAGTCGACTCTCTGATCGCAACCTTTAAATGTCAACATATCCTCTTCAAACTCAAAATCATGATCCTCCCTTAACATTTCATGTTAAACATGTCGTATCCTGCGTTTTAGATCAGTTCTGTTTTTTTGGAACTGATTAAACTGTTGTAATGTAGATGTTAGGTGAAAATGATTCACGGAATCGACTCCTCTGATTTCACTTAGACCTAGACTGAGAATGATTCAGAGTCGACCCTAAAGATTCGAGCGAGCCAGGAGCGCGCGCGCTCGACACGTCAGTGGACGGTTATGTGTGTAGGATGTGCAGCGGCCGTTGGAGCAGGAACGCTCTCGTGAAGAAGCCGTTATCATCATCTGTTAGCTTTAGCCCACAGGAGCTAGCGGGCTTGTCGGAGCCGTTCCGGCGGAGCGTTTATTTATTGTGACGTAGCCGGGACAGTTTGCTAGGCTAGCGCGGTAAAGGTGTGTGTCCGCCCCCCCTCTCGGCAGCTCGTCCATTGTTACGCGGGTTAAAGCGGGCACATGTGGTGCGCTGTCGGTGTCGGTGTTGGATGGTGCCGGAGTTCGCTGAGCCGTTTACCGATGCTGCGGCGCGACGGAAAGCAGAGAGGCCGCCGCTGTCGCGTCTTGTTCAGTGACCTGAAGGCTTTGCTGCTCAGGCCACCGCCGGCACCGGCACCATCGGCCATGAACGGCGGAGCGCCGAGCGCCCGCGCCGCTTCCCCGGCGGACCGCGCGCGGGATGAGGACGCAGCCGCCGCCTCTGCCTCCGCGTGGGACGGGGAAGCGGAGCGGAGCGCCACCGAGAGTCCGGACGGCGGGAGCTCGAGCGAGGACTGCACCAAGGAGAAGCTCGACGAGAGATCGAGCCTGGAGAGCTGCACGGAGAGCGGAACGCGGACACCGCTGTGCAGGATCTGTTTTCAGGGCGCAGATCAGGTAAGAGGCCCTTAAATGGGCATACACACACACACACACCCACACACATAGTAGTATGGCATGGCATGCTTATTCAAGGATCGGAAGAAACCAGGCAACCCAGAGGAAACCCACACAGACACAGAGATCAGGATCGAACCGTGGCTCCAGGAACTGCTGGTACATTTCTAAAGGAGTGACCGAAACCATTTCACTGAGCAGTTAAATGATCTTGTTTTTTGGGTGCACTGGAAACAGGATCAGGCACAGGATATCTATCACCAGAGACCTAGAGATCTAAACAACTCTTCAGGTTTTTACTCTTATCTCTAAGCGTCTTGCTATAATTAATGAGAGAAAGTGTCGATTCTGGTTACTGCTACTGTTTCCGATTTAATGACCTGAGCATAAAGAGTGGCAGGAAAACAAGCTACAGAACCTTTGAAGTAATGAACATCTGGGCAGCTACAAGCACAGTAATGAGATCCTCCCTCTGACTCGAGGTCTCCTCGTTCTCCAGTTCCACCACAGTGCGTTCATGAGACTGAGATTTGTCCTTCACCTCTGCCGTGTGCCGTCGGAGAGTCGCCGATCTCATTATGTAAAGGTTACCTCACTGGAGTTCGTGACATATGTGTCAGATGATACACACACTTTTCCTAGACACACCGCCTGGATAATTGTGTACGCATACACGCTCAATTGTATTGTTCACATCTGGAAATAGATTTTTTTTTCTGTTGTATATAAATTAGACAGTTAAAAAAAAACTCCTATAGCACTATGTTCGATTGTTCAGATGTTTTCTTTTTTCAGTTCCTCGATTACAATTTTAGTTAGATTCATTTTTCTAAACAAGGAAGAAAGTGGAGGAAATCTTGACCTCTTATTAAACACCATTAAGTAAAAATATAGTTGCAAGAAACAATGAGCGGGCCCAAGCACTTGTGCCATAGCATATCTTAAGACAAAAAGCCCTGGATACTGGAAAAAAAGCATCACACTATGATGTCACCCAATTTGTTGTCACTCGATTTGAGCTTGTTTAAGTAACCATTATGACATAATATACAGTATTAAGAGTATATCAAATTCCATTGGGTGTGTTTTGCACTTAACCTAAAATAACTTACTTCCTGTTGAATACAGCCCATGACATGCATATGCAAGTTAATGAACAATTAATGAGTTAATGAGTTCAAATCAGATCATGTCATTTTGTGTACAGTATATATATAAGGCCACCAATCCAGCCTCCAAACTCGGGGACCTACAACCCACAGCAGCCAAAAGATCTGCTGCCAACATCCTGGTCCCAGAGTCCACAGCAAACCTCATGGGGACAGAGAAGCGCTGCACATAGTGGCACAAGGGAACCCAAAAAAAAAAAAATATATATATATATATATATATATACATATATATATATATATATAAAGAGAGAGAGAGATTCCTTGATTATTTTGAATTCATGCCCTCACCGTACCAAATCATCAGATTTCCACACCTTATGTAGCTCCGGTGTATTCTGCCTTAACTCCCCCTTTAGTGCTTTACTTTTATGCTGTAACTAATGATGTCAGAGTCATGGCAAGTCATGATTTTGAATTTGTAAGAGTCTATATCAAAAATCACAAAAGTTGGAACTGGGCATAAAATTTAGAATGATGTAAGAGAGATCGTTGGTGCTTGGAGATTGTAGTAAGCAAGTAAAGCTTACTGTTTTTCTAAAGTTCCTCTTTTTTTTCCTCACCCTTTTGGACTTTTGGGGGGGTCTTAACATCCTCAAAAACTCATGAAAATTGGCAGACAGTTTGGAATCTGCTGCCTGATGTCTGAGAGTCGCGTGGCCTGAGGCCCTCAGGGGCCCTCACATGAGATTTTGCTTCATAGCTCATACACACTTGCACATAGGCACACGAAACTCGGTACACTTTTAGAGCTCAAAAGTTGATTTACGAACAACTTTTGCACTGCATGTCCTGGGCTCAACTCAACAGGAAGTCAGTTATTTTGGGTCATTCGCAAAAACGCACCCGATGGATTTTGATATAATCCTCTTAGGGAATTTAAACAATCGCCACCAAACCGGTCTGTCTGACCATTTTGATTAATACACATTCACATTCCATACAAACTTAAATAATTCTGATTGTGTAAAGCTGCTTTGCGACAATGTCAATTGTTAAAAGCGCTATACAAATAAAATTTTATTGAATTGAATTGATCTAAAGATATTGGGGATGCAAAATTGTAGAGGGATTTTTGATATCTTAAACGAGTCAGCCGTGTCAATGCCTTAAATAGTGTCGATACGCTGAAAAGTAGTTAATAACTTTCTGTGTGGCATTATATTGGGTGGCATTATATTCAGTGACATGGCGGCGATGGCTTTTTGTAGGTCTTAACACACTCAAATGACACACAGGTTGTCCGGTGCGCCCGGGGTGGCAATGGCACAGGGTGCTTGGGCCCGTCATCGTTGCTTGGACTATATTTTAATTTGTTTTGCTAATTGCTAATCTGCTGGCACACCTAGTACAAAGCTTAGCGTTTAACATGCAAATCAAACAATCAATTTTTCTTCGGATTAATGCCTTTCATACTACTAAAATTCCAGTTTATAGTAATTAGATTGGCTGTGCAGCATCTCGAAAGCGCTAGTATGTACTATAACTGCACCGAGATGTTTCAGTGTGCGTGACGCACCACTCGTCCGGGTTCCACAAGTAAAATCCCACTCCCTCCTTCAAAACGGATCCTACAGCACGCTTAGTGATGGTATCGGCACGCAACAATAGATTTTTCCTAGTCAGTTAGTCGATGCAATGTACAGTAAAGGGAGTGTGGCTTCTTTGGGATTTACTGTATTTCTGCAAAAAACAAGCCAAACATTTGGTCGTATTGTGTGTGAAATGTCGTTCAGTCAATATTCATTCCCTGTTTCTGGAGCTGTTTGTATAAAAGCTATAAATAATCTGTGATCAGCTAGTTATTTAGCGTTTGGCTACTACCACTCTCAAATTAGAAAAACCACAAGCAACACCAGGACCAGGCAAAATAAACACATCGCATTACGATACATCGAGACCTTTATAACGTTAACGGTCAATACATTAATATCGCCGCATTCGGGTACACCGATACCCGTGGTGCACTCTGGGAAAAGTGTATCGCGACAGTTGGTTGCAATGGTAACATTATACGGCCATATGATATCCCACACTCTAGCACACCAGCAGGACATTTCTCTCTGGTATCCATCAGTGTGTGAAGTGTGTTAGGGAGGTCTGGCTGGCGGCTGATGGATGGTTCTTTGTCTATAATGAGAGCAGTGCAGGAAGCAGATGGGTCTGTGAGAAGACTCTGTCGAACAGAGGTGTGTGTGTGTGTGTATGTGTGCATTTGTCAGACCTTGAATCACTCCATTTCCTGTATCTCCATCTTCCCCGCTGTATCTCTCCTCAAACAAGGACGAGTGCTTTATAAAAGCTCCACCACCCTGAACTCAGACAGGGGGGCAGGAAAATACGGAAAAGTCCTCTTTTCTAGTGAGGCACTCAAGACCTGGTAAACGTGATGGAAAAAAAAAAAAATATATATATATATATATATGTGTGTTTTTCCCAACCCCCATTCCTGCCTACATTGTGGTCATATTTGTAAAAACAAAAGAGAGAGTTCTTCAATAAAGAGCAAGTGGAAATCTACAGAGCGGTGACGCCGGAAGACCATCACGCCCGCACGGTTTCAATCACGCTGTGTTGATTAATGAGCCACGTCGTTAGACATCATGATGCGCAGCGTCCAGCAGGACCCGTCCAGCACGAATAAATAGTCTCTCTAACTGTGTAGGAGTACGGGGGGAAAAAATCCCCAGATTGAGGAACACCTCACGCCGAAAGGTTGTTAGAAAGCCAGTCAGGACGAGCTGTTCCCCGTGACGCCTTCTAAGCTTCTCGTTTAAAGTGAAGTACCTATTTTCCAAGCTAGAAGTCTCTCAGGAATTTTTTTAAAGCTTTAGAGAGAGAGTGAAAGAGAGAGAGAGATAGAAAAAAAATCTATATAAACATTTCTGTGTTGTGGGAATTGCATTAGAGTGCCGGGATGGGTTTTTTCTTTTCTTTTTTTTTTTTTCACCTTATTTCTGTGCTGCCTCTAAATCGACGAGTTTTTGTCTCATTAGATTTGCTCCAGTTTCCCTGAGCCCGAGCGTTTTCTACAGATCTTAATTCCCCCTTCGGGCCCGGCAAATACGTTCACAAAGACGCATCTTTTCCAAGAAGTAGTCTCATTGACGTTTAATGTCGCAACCTGGTTATTTATCACAAACATCTTTTGTCTCGGACAAGCAGTTGTGTTGATGTTCCTTAAAAGCCGATCTGTACAACAACAGCAGAGCTTTCAGAGTACAAATGACTACCATTGGAATCATTTACCTGAAGGGTTCATGATTTGTACTTGTAGTAATCCAGGAAGGAAAATGTGATGCATCTTGAAAATGATGTACTGTACATGTACATGTACTTCTAGGCCAAAAACAACAACAAAAAAAGTTTTCCCTTTAGCTTTGATTACAGCACGGAATATGTTGGTGGCCAGATGATGTATGAAAATGATTCTTTACCCTCCCAGAATCACTCTTTCACAATCTGAGTGCTGGGATATACCCATGCCATCAGGGAAGAAAGACTTCATAGATGTGATAACCTGGTCAATCAGTACCTTCAGGTAACCAGCTGGCTTTATTTTTTTATTGCTGCGCAACATTGCTAAGCCTAGACCTGACCAACTAAAGCAACCTCAGATCATAACACTGCCCCCAGAGGCTTGTACAGTGGACACTATGTATGATGCGTGCATTTCTTCATGATTATCCCTTCTTACCCTGATGTGCCCATCTCTCTGGAATAGGGTTAATCTCATCAAACTCATCTGATCACAACATCCAAGCTTTATTCACCCTTGAAAATCGAAGCATTCTGATTAGTCTCACTAACCAGTGCTTTTCTTATGGCTGTACAGTTAACCCTATGTCGGCATAGTGTGTGATTAGGGCCCAAGCACTATGACATCAGCCGTATGTCATAATATTGTCTAGGGCCCTATTGTTTTCCCAGGGATTATTGAGGGTCTTAACATGCACAAAAACTCATGAATTGGCAGACAGGTTGGAATCTGCTGTCATTAGGATGCCTGAGAGTCTGGGCCCCGGGTGCGGCTCGACGCCCTCACACAAGATTTTGCTGCATTACACAGTTGCCCATACTGTATGCACGCGAAACCTGGTACACATTTAAAGCTTATTGAGCTGGAAAAAAATTTCACACTGCATGTCATGGCCTCAACACTGCATGTCATGGTAAGTTTGCCAACGCACCCGATGCATTTTGATATACAGTGGAACCTTGGATTACGAGCATAATTAATTTTCCCATAAGAAATAATGGAAACTCAAATTACTCGTTCCACAGCCAAAAAAAATAAATACATAAAAAAATTAACAAAAAATATAACATAAAAATAAAACAAATTAACCTGCACTTTACTTTTTTAAAAAAAGTAAAAATAAATCCCGACAGATAAGTGTGTGTGTGTGTGTGTGTGTGTGAAGCCCCTCCCGTCCCAAAAGAGAGTGTGTGAACCGGCACGGTGTCAAATTACACACACACACACACATAAGAGGGGCTGAGGGAGAAAATGGATTTTTAACCTTCTAATGAGACTTTCTTACACAGTAACCTTTTCTCATTTCTTATTTGAATTTTACATAAACACACATTAACGGAAAGACTGTTTTGTTGGAAAAATGAGCAAGGAACATCGCTAATGACACTCGTGTGAGCGCAAACTAACGGAATAACTGCTGTAACGTAAAACAAACAAACAAATGATCCGGCACTTTACCTTTGAAAAGAATCGCGACAGAACAGTGTTTCTGTGAAGAGCAGAGAGTGTGTGTGTGTTTGTGTGTGTGTGTATGAAGCAGAGAGGGGGTGCTTCACACACACACACTAAAGGCGAGAGAGAGAGAGAGAGAGAGAGAGAAAGTGTGTGTGACCCGGCACAGTGTCAAATTACGCGCGCACACATAACGAGAGAGAGGAGAAAATGGATTTTTAACCTTCTAATGAGACTTTCTTTTGCTTTACACGCGCGCACACACGTGTGTTATAAGAAAGAGTACACGCACGCTGTACACATGCGCTTACAAAATAAAATATGTTTCACACACACACACGTGGTCACAGTGTTCTAGTAAAGTGAGAGACGAGCAGACCCAGCAGGGGAGACGATTTATCCACAATTCCGCAGCACAAGAGAGAGGAAAAACCGTTGTCTCAGTTGTGATCACGTGACGCTCGGCGTCAAAACAAGAAGCGCATGCGTGATACATGATACTCGGTACTCGTAAACCAACACTTGCTCGTTTTTTAAGTCAATATTTATTTAAAATCTTTGCTCGTCCTGCGGAACACTAGCAAACCGCGTTACTCGCACTCCGAGGTTTCACAGTACTCCTCATAGGGAATTTATCCTATCGCCACCAAACTGGGCTAATGTGATCTAAAGACATTGAGGATGCAAAATTGCAGAGGGATTTTTGATATCTCAAACGGGTCAGCCGTGACAATGCCTTAAACTTATGCCGAATGTGGTTAATACCTTTCTGCGTGACATCACATTGAGTGACCACATAGTGTGATAATTTTCTGCCAGCATCTGGGGTTTCTTGGAGGTCTAAACATAAAATCCCCCCTTTTACTAAAATGATGTCATAATGGTACCGGTATATCCTCTTTAAATGCATGTGCCCGGGTGGCGATCGAGCAGGGTGCTTGGGCCCGCTCATCGTTGCTTCACATTGTTTTCCAGACTACAGGAAGCAAATCAACATAGTCTGTTACTCCATTTTTTGAACATCACCATGCATTAGAGGGTTCATTTAGGGAAAATCCTGAGCCTGTTTATGATTGTTCCGGTCTGTTCTTGTGAACCGAATACATTTAGTATTGGCCTACACGACTTTAACCATGGCAGTCTTCATGGTAAAGCATAGTGTTAAGCGCCTTGCTCAAGGGTGCATCAGCAGCACAAGCAGCTTCCTCGTTTCATTTCCTTTATTTTTTGCTAATATTTTTAACTGACTGGTTTCGCTATATGACATCACAAAAGCAATGCATTTTCTGGAACAAAAGTGTCCACATGCATACAGTACGACAAACAACAAGCATGTGATTTATTGGATATTTCACAGATTTTTTTTGCTTTGAATGCTTTGAAGCAGTGCAACGATGGCAACGATGCATTTATCAGAGTAAGAAGGATGTTTTTCTTCCTTCATATCAGTTTAAACTTTAAACAGCATTTACGGATTGTTTAATTAAAAATTTTAATATATGATGATTTACAGTCTTCATTAGAGCATTTCGAACATAGTCGTCAAACATTCATTAGAAATAATGAAGACAAACGTCCAGCACTAGCAGGTCCGTGCCTGTAATATCCACCACGTCTTCAAAAAACATCTTTCTTTCTCTGCTCTTTTACACAGCTCTGGTAAAGGCAGGAATGTGTTTGTGTGTGTGTGTTTCTCATGTGAGATTCTCACGATAGCGGAACAACAGGTACAATAAGGGGGTAACCTCTAATTAATCATGCAGCGTCACTCTCTCTCTGAAAGATATACAGGTAGTCCTGATAGAAAATGTCTGTCCTGTAAAGCTGTCCCGATGGTGAAAAAATCCTCAACGAGACAATCCAATACAGTGGAAAACAGATCTGAGACAAAATGGTGTCTGGGATACCTCTCATGATTTAAAGGCGCAGAGACAACATTTCACTGGACAGATTTAGTCAAGTGGATTGGTATGCTTTACATTGTATCTTCATGTCAAAGGCGCATAAGACTCACTTTGTCGGACGTAAGAACAAATCGGACTTACGAACATGCTCCCAGAACGGAACTTGTTGGTAAGTTGGGGACTAACCTGTATATGCCGATCAGGCACAAAACTAACACTAACTGAATCACACTAACTATCAGTTATATACACCAGTAAACTGTTCACAGGTGTCTCTGGAGAGCAAAGACAAGCCTGTCAAGTCCGATCCCACAGAAAAGCAGAAGTAGCACAAATTCCTTAAAAAGGTCAGTGCAGCCATGACAGAAAAGTATTAGAACTCCCAGTGCATCACAGCCTGCTGCATATAAGGCTTAGTAGGTAAGAGTTCAAGGGTGTTGATCCGGGCTTCAAATTCCCCACATCTCAATCCGAGCTAGAATCCATGGAATGTTCCAGACAAGCATGTCCGATCCACGGAGGCCCCACCCTGCGATCCACGGCACTCAAATGTCTCATTGCCAGATACCACAGCACACCCCGTAGGAGGTCATGCCCCGAGGGGACAAAGGTGCCCCGTCACCAGGGGAACATACACAATCCTGGGCATCGGGTGTTTAGATTTTTAAATAATATCAATATCGTGAAAGATCCACTTACTGAGATCATTTGTTCAGTTATTTGATGTTAGCCTAGACTATTCAATCTAGATATTCAAATACAAATTTGTAGATTTTATAGCTACATAGAACAGTTTAAATTGCAATGTTTCAAAATAATCGCAATATGATTTTAATCAGTGTTGTTCCGTCATTAATCATAATGAATGATGTCCTCTTATACAGTAAATAATGCAAATCTCCCGTTCCACCACGTCCCAAAGGTTTTCTATTAGATCTAAGACCGTAAAGGCCATTTGAGTCCAGTGAACTCACTGTCATGTCCAGGATTGGGAAAAAGAACGAAGTTTTGAAAAAAGAACGAAATAACTGAGTACTTAAAGGGCGGACCTAACGCGTCCACAACACCATTACATCATTACATCACCACCAGTAACACCCTGAACCGTTAATTGATACAAAGCAGGACGGATCTTTGCTTTCATGTTGCTTACGCAAAATCTTTTACCCTACCATCCAAATGTCCCAGCAGAAATGAAAAACGCATCATAACAGGCAACGTCAGCTCTTCTTAGCGGATAGCACTCGCCCCTGATGTGGGTCTTCGCTGCCGTAGCAAATCTGCGTCAAGGTTTTACTTCCTGTCGGCCGAAACACAGTATTAGTGCTGATTTTATTATTGTCGTTGTTATAAATATAATACAGAAAATGTGTGCGCCCAAGAAGTTTATGCAACATGGAAGTGCCCAATCTTGCTTCCCTAAAACATTTCACGTTGCTAACTTCAGCCATTTTGGAGAGATGATTTTATATGTGCCACAAAAATGGGCATTTTTCAGTGTTATACTGTCTCACTTCAAACGATAATAATTTAAGATGCAAATTATTAATATTTCTTCATGAGTATTGATACTAAAATCGATGTAAGCTTCTAGAAGCATATGACCTGTAAAAAAAAACTGAAGCATTCCAGTTGGCTGAAAAAAACTTTCGGTAACGATGTCAAATTCAGGGTGCAATATTGTAACAATTTTGCATTTTAGAATAATACACTCTTTCATATGATCGAATCTGGCCAAGTTTCATCTGAATGATAGTTAACATCAATGGAAGATTTGAATTCAAAGAAGTTCCAGACACTAGAGACATTAAAGGGCATAAAATTGTATTCAGCAAATGTGTTTCTTGTAATCTGATAAAAATATAAATATGTATGCATATTTCCAAAAAATAAAGCATGGATCGGAAGATAAGAAGCATTAAGTATTACAAGAAATGGTGTTATATGATCCTATCTGAAAATGAACTTTTTTTTTTACCTAGATGAGACACTTTTTAGCCTCAGTACCACGTCCTAGCCGTGTGTGTGTGTGTGTGTGTACAGAAATGCTCTTCAGCATACAGTTGTAACGAGCTGTGATTTGAGTTACTGTTGCTTTCTATCAGCTCGGAGTCAGTCTGGTCGTTCCCCTCTGACCTCCGGCAACGAGAATTTCTTGCACATACAGAAGGACTGGATTTTTTTTCTCTTACTCAAACCATTCTCTGTAAACCCGAGAGATAACTGTAGATCATCAGTTTTAGAAATACTTTGACCACCAACAATCATGCCATGTTCAAAGTCGGTTAATTCACCTTCTATATGTGTATATGTATATAGGCAAAAGAAAGTCTAAGATTTCAGTCACCTTTAGCTTTGTTTAAAGGAATGTTCAATCTCAATTCAAGCCTTTTTTTTGATTAGTGGCTTCTTATGACCACAACACAGCTGTTTAGTCTCGATCCTGTTTAGTTCTCATCACATTGCGTGTGTATGGAAATGCTCTGACTTTCCACTATTAAACATTTTTATTGTTGATTTTATTATTTTTTTTTTTTACAGTGCAACTTCAATCTCCATTCATCATTTTTTGGATGGTATATAACGGTCCTTTCATTAGTTGTTGTCTTTGCTTGATGAAATCTAATTATTTGACCCCTCTGATGAAAATGGTGATTTTTTTCCTTGCAGTTGGTGCAATATCGCCACCTACTGGACCGGAGTGTAAAGCAAATCTTGGTAGAAAAAGTCAATGAAAATTATCGCTTTGTGCAAGACATTTTTTTGCCCAGACAGTACAGGTGGCCCCAATATAGATTCAAGATTCAAAGAACTTTATTAATCCCAGAGGGAAATTGCTTATATATACTGCTTAATATACGGTACTTGGGCGGCGGTTAATATTCCTGGGCGGTATAATATATATAAGTGTACTATATAAGTGTATTATATATACTGTACTGTATGTGTGTGGAAACACTAGCGATTTTAAATTTTGCATGGAGGTTGGCGCGTTGCATGCTGGAGACAGAAGCAGATATGATAAGCTTTAATGGACGTCTCTGATGATGGATGCTGATCTGGCTTTAATTAAAGCACTAAGTTTTCTGAGATATCTCCCTGAGAAATGTTTGCATGTGTACCGCCTGAGATTTTCCCCCATTTCCTCCTGCCAAAGACAGATCGTGTCGAGATTATTAGCGAGCAGCAATTTTTTGCTTCTTACACACAGCAGTTCTGACCCATTCGAGTTCTTGGTTTCGAGCCACTTCAGATCAGATTCCGATTCCCTGCTGATGATGCCAACACCACCATGCTTTGCTGTCAGGATAGCGTCAGTACGCAACAGATTTGTTTTTTGTTAAATACGCATCTCTTCCTCTCTTTAGTTTACTCTCAATTTCTATTCCCAGACAAGAGCACGAAAGGTCTCCGTCTCATCACATCCTTCCTCCTCCAGCACGTGTCACATCCAGCTCCATTAACAGTCGGGTTTACTTGCGTAGAGAGAGCGATACAGAACCTAAGGCCAGGGAAAAGGTAGCGGAGAGACAGCGAGAGCGACGCTAATGTTCTCCGACACACGCGCGCTCCTGCCCTCAGTGAACTTCTTATGTAAGATTCAGCTCTGCCGCGGCAACACAATCATTAAGCTCCGTGATGTGTTCTGCCGAAGGGCTTCCAGGACCGAAACAGACAATTCTTCTTATCTCTTCATGTCGCTTGATTAATTCTATCCGACACCGCCTCTGTGTCGCTGTTTGGAGACGAATCGGTTCATAAAGGGGAGAGATAAATTCAGTTTCAGTTTTAATCATTTCAGCTTTATTAGTGAGCTTTAATAATGGTCGCACAGGCTGTTCACGACACTGTGTGTAAGTACAGTAAAAACAAGAAAAAACAGAGGTTTAAGATCCATCAGAGGCATGTTCGATCTGTTTAACCGTTACTACCGTACATTAATTACATTGGCTCGGAAACGGCACGCGTGATAGTGTTTTAGCTTTGGCTGTTGAACGAATTCTAATAAGAAAAAGCTGAAAGATACATAATGCAAGTCCTTGAGCTGCCTCTCACTTCCCTGCTCCTTCTCCTCATTGTTTCTCTCTCAGTTTGTGTTTCTGATTATCACGGACAAGCGAACACGACCAAGCCTGTTTCATCAGACGTCGCCGTTCGTTTCCCGTCGTAGGTTTTTCGGACGAATCCCACATTCTGACACTTTTCCATGGTCTTCAGTCAGTCAGTCCTGATTCGTAGACTGATCTCTACAAACGAATGAGCGTGTGTCCATGTGCTGTTCCTGACAGCCTTCAGTCCGTGTCTCTGCATCTCATTCAGTAGTTCGGTTTGTACTCAACTCTTATTCGGGTTAGCTGAGTTTCTATGCCTCTTATTCAGCGTCCAAACACACACACACACACACACATATAAATGATTAATTGGGACAGGGACTTAGCTGCAGGATGTAAATCCAGAGGAATGCAATCATCAGGTTAGTGTTCGGAAAAACAGCCAGCTGGCCCGCAGGTGAGGCGAGCGCACAGACTGATTGGCTCGCTCGACTCAATTAGATAAAGTGGCCTCATTTCCTGCTCGACTATGCTGCATCAAGCCCTCCATCAAACCTGACCTACACACACCGTGATCACGACACTTCCCATTAATGTTTCAGAGCAAACAAGATGAATAATTACTGACAAGTGTACAGCTTTCCAGATTATCCAGATAATATACCTCTATTAATTATTCCAAATATTTCAAGTAATATTCCTACCTGACCCACTCGCACATGAACCGAGGATGTAATGTGTTATGTAGATTCGTACGTCAACATTTTTTTTGTTGTATCTGCTAATTATTTAATCGATTATATTATGTTAGATCGATTCAGTTTATTAAATCCACGAGTCAGTTTTCGATTTAGAATCGATTCACACTCAAATTATTTCTGTAAAGTTGCAAATGTTAAATGGCCGAATTCCTTGAAAAACGTATTCAATCGTTGTAGTAGTTTAACAAGTCAAAACATGTAAGAAATTGACGATAAAATTGAATCAAATCGAATAGAAAATTGCAGTGCACAAAAAAACTTTTGGAAAACTCCTTCCCGGATGAGTTTCTGGCTTGTAAGAGTAAAATGATTGAGCTGTACAATTTAAATTGATTATTGCATCTTAATCAATTTTTTAATCCAACTAATTGATTAAATGGATCAGTTTTCGAATCTGTTCAAACCGATTGTGTTTATAACCGAAGTGGTTTTTAAAAATTTTAAACCTTTAAGAAATAAAGCTGTTTGGGGCAAATCAGACAACAAATGTAAGTATTATTGGATCAAATCGAATGACAGTCCAATGCTCAAAAATCAAATCGTGTCAAATCGTCATTTCTCGCGTTATAAAGCAGCACTGACTAGAAAAGTAAGATTCCCCCGAATCAAATGTAATCTGCACAGAGCAGAGGACCAATTCTTAGTTTAAGACTCTTATACCATAATCCTCTTAAGTGTTCCTTTAGGAAATGCAGTCCTGTGCACACGCACATGTATTCTCAGAGCTTTCAGCACGGGCCGCCGACTACCAACCTGGAGTCTCTCGAAAACTCCAATCCTCTCCCAGAGAGCTGAAGAGAAAGCACATTAGTAGTCTTTCTCTCCGCTTTAGAAATGCCTTTGTGCTCAAACAGTCTGTCTTTTTTTAAATTCGCCTAAACAACACGACCAAGCTGTTTATTATTCTCCGAAAGGTCCCGGAGTTGTCCTCTCCCTTTACAATACAACTCGAGAAGATCAATAGCGTGCAACCCCGTGACCCACCTTTTAGCGCTTATTGTCTGTCTGAGACACGAGGCAAGACCCGAAGCTCTAACAAAGCGTCTTTACTGTTGAGGTCCAGTCTGTAACGTTCAGAATAGCTATTTAACCACATGGGTGGGGTCACGAGGCCGCATTCGCAGGACATGCCCCTCGCAAGTATATTTTTATCCTTCCTTCCTTCCTTCAGCTTTTTTTTTATTCTCATACATGCTGAAGTGAGGTACTGTAGTACATTGGATAGTTCTTAGGTCTGTCTTGTTTTTGGGAAAACTTTTTTAAAAAGGTTCTATGTAGAATTCGACAACTGATGGTCCATTTTTGAAAAAGATCTCTAAGGATCTCTAATTTTGTGCAGTGTATTACTGTAAATACACTGGTTTGGAATGAACAATGACTCTATCATTTAATGTTCCGTCAAATGTTAAAAAAAAAAAAATCATTCACCAGGTTTACGTTGTGCTATAAAAGAAATCTGCCTTCATCTGTGAAAGCAAACCTCGTACTTCAACTTCAAAAGAAAAAGAGACTCCAAAGAATATGGATGCACAGGACAGTATAACAAACTTTTTAAACATGGTTGCAAAGCAACGATGATCGGGCCCAAGCACTTGCACAAAGACTGAGGGCACAGTGGGCACACGCATTTAAAGAGAAAATACCAATACCATTATGACATAATATATAACTAAGGAAGTTATTAGCTATTTTTCACCACAAGTTTAAGGCCTCACCACGGCTGAAACGTTCGAGACATCAAAAAAAAAACCTTCAGAGATTTTCATCCTCAATGTCTTGAGGTCATAATGGCCCCGGTTTGGTGGCGATCATACAAATCCCCTAGTAGGAGTATATCAAAATCCATGACATGCATAGAGGAAGTTGTTCAGCTCAATGAGATCTAAATGTGTACCAGGTTTCACATGTATACATGCAAGCGTATATGGGCTATTAAGCAAAATCCCCTGTGAAGGCCCTGTGCCACGCCCTGTGTCCTGATTCCAACCTGTGTGCTGATTTTCAATCATTTCTGAGCCTGTCAAGACCTCCAAAAAGCCCCGGATTCTGGGGGGAAAAAAATCCTTAGAAGAACACTATGATGCCAGAGTGCTTGGGCCCTAATTAGAGCTGCTTCCATCAGTCATTCACTCTTTATCCTAATTAGGGTTGCAGTGATTCCACAAACACTGGGTGAGAAGCAGGAATTCAGCCTAGATGAGACTGCAAGCTATTACACAGGGCATCACGCATACATCCAGACATAGCTAGGGGCAATAAACCTAGCCAGTCCAGCTAGCAGCATGGCATGGGACTGGCTATATTTAAATCAGGAGACTCAGAAAGACATGGGAAGAACGTCCAGAAGTCCACACAGGCAGCAAACAAACCAGGGTTAAACCGTGGACCCTAGAAGTGAGAGGCTACACCACAGTCTAAGGGTTTAATGGGATACAGATTCATAGTGTGGAAGTTATTTTTTCTCAAGTAAATAGTCTAGCTTTAACTAGTGCTGAGTTTAGTGCTGATCTTGGAGATAAGTCAGATCACCAAGTTCATTCATTCATTATTTAAAAGAATAATTATTTGCACTATTTACTACAGATAACACTGTAACTGTTCTTAAACCACTTAGTGCACCTAGATACCTAGATTACCTACCGAGCTTTATTTGTTTGTTTGTCCTTTGCCTTTTTGTGCATTCTTAATGTGTCCAGGTTTGAACAAGTTTACAACTTTATGTAATAAACGAAATAAAAGAAATTTCCTGACCGTACTGAAAACATCCTGAACCATCCTGAGACGTGACTTTCGCGTGCTGTTACACCCCTACAGCAAGAACTCAGTCACAAACTAGATTTAGACACCAAAGAGTTGCTCGTGAGCTGGCAGGTTCCATGGTGTGTCTTCAAAAACCTTCTTCTTTAAAGCAATTAGGACAAAATTTGCTACCATCTATTTGGTTTGTCAGTAACTACGCACCTGCCGGTAATTATCAGGGCTGTAGTGGCAAAGGAAAGAGGAAGGTAAAAGAATTATCTGATCAAATTAAGGCAGACCACGACTTCCCAGTACAAGAAATATTAAGAACGTTTTTTTTTAGATAAAAACTTGATATAAAGTTGGATTTCTCTGTTCAGCATAAAAGATATAAATATAACTGATGTCCTTGACGTTTATTAATCACCATTAGGTGTAGAAAACAATAAAAGGCAGTATGGAAGATTTTTTTGAACATCAGCCACCATTCTAAGATCTGAACTATCCATCATGTGTTTCAATGAGAAAAAAAAATTATATTATAAAAACTATTTGACTAGGCCTATAGTAAGATAGAAGAATATCCACAACACAGGTTCATGTTGTTGGTGTCTTTGTGCTCGAGCTCTTTTGCTGGTGCTTTATCTTTTTTTTTTTTTTTTTTTTTTTACCCTGACAGAATTTCCTACCAGTAGCAAAATTTGACAGTTATATCAAAATCAATCTGCGGTAGTTTCTCAATTTCCCCTGTAGTTTTGATTCAAATTTAGAATTTTAAATGAAAACCTCTATTTGCCATGTACATAGTCATACACAGTATAATATGAAGTGAAATGATTGTACGACCGCTGATTACATGAAAGTTTAAAACAGAGGTTTTAAAGAAAGAATATAAAGAATAAAACAAATATTGAAAAACAATATAGAAAAAGTGTTGATTGGTGGTAGCGCTGCAAAAAAAATATATATAATACAGTTTTATCTGAGGTAAGTTTATCACTATTCCTGATAAATAACAGTTAAATCACTACTTCTAAAAAACAACAGTTAAATAAAATTTAAACAAATACAA
>JAOVVA010000028.1:10183969-10197405 GCA_028565275.1 Leiocassis micropogon | reverse complement strand
ATGGGAGACTAGCAGTGCGTACAGACCGACAAGGATTGTTTTTCAGTGAATAATCTGTGTGTGTTCATGTGTGTGAAAGGGGGAGATCAATGAGTCTGTCCTTCGGAAGTCCTTTCCGTGATGGATCATGACATCTCCACAAAGGGATGAATGGAGTGAAAACGAGAAAACAGGGACATAGAGAGGAAGATCTGAGAGACAAAATCCAGTTAATGAAGGGTGTATCTTACTAGAAAGTCCAACAACTACAGACAGTTAACATTACTGTGAGTTATGATGTGATCATGATGTGACCACATTACACAAAACAAAGCTTATTCGCCTCAAAAATGCACTTATTTCAAAACTAGATACAGACACAATACTAGACACAATTATTTAGCTCAATTTGTACAAAACAAATTTAATCAAAGGTACACGATTTGCACTTGAGTAAAACCAGGTAAAGCATTACTCGAGTAAAAGTAGAAGTAGAAGATACATGAACTGTGTACTTAAGTACAGTACCAAAATAAATGTACTGTATTTATCTATCTAGCTCTCCTTCAGCTCTGTCTATGATCTACTAGTAGTTACTTTTTTACATATTATACTTAAGGTGCAAATAATGTGTCATTATTTAATTTGATAAATCATTATCTTTTCTTGTGCACTGTTGCCTCACACCTTCAAGGTCGAGGGTTTGAATCCGGTCAGATATACAGTAGATTGGCACCCAATCCATGGTGGTACCCCACTTTGTGCCCCTGGGGTAGAATTCAGGCCTCCTAGATGGATGGTCTTTAACTGTATAATAAGATATGGACGTTAACCTCATTGACAGTTTCATTATACTTTATACTTGGAGGAGTTTCATTATTACATTTTATACTTGGAAGAGTTATTCAGGGTGTTGATTATTTTTTTAAGAAGAAAAAAGTTAACTTACAAGCGATTCATAATTAAGTAGCCACTTGCAGTAAAAGGCAGTGTGCAGCAAACACACAATGTAGCGTAGAACGTCCTTCACTATTAGTCAGCTTACACGCGTAATTCATTTTTTCGACCAACTTTTTCCATGTCACTGGCTGCCTTTCAGGAAAAAAAAATACTATAGAGTACTAGAACTGGTAGAGTGTTTTCAGCGTGATTGAGACCAATGGTTCACAGTGGCGACCCCTAACAGGAGCAGCCGAAAGAGGAATAGAAGAAGAGTTGTCAGTATAATGTTCGTTCTAGGATTTAATGACGATTTTAGTGGCGTAAAGCTTTTTTTTTTTTTTTTTTCCGAAACCCAGCCATGAGCGTTTAAGTGCATGAACGGTAATCAACAGGAGAAGTAAATCTCTTTAACGTCGCTGGTGTGAAGCCCAAGTTGATTTGTAAAGATCAGGCTGGACATGAGCAGGACATCAGGGGCCGATCCAGGTTGTTTGATGAGAAATGGAGAGAGGGATAGTATCAGAATCATTTTGTTGGTAGACACTACACGGTCAATGTACACCTGACCATCAGACTCGTGTGTGGCTCTTCTACATATTGTTTCCCTTAATTGAAACCAAAAGGCTCCAAGTTATTCCAGGATGACTTTGCAGTTTTCTAGAAAGACATGGTTTGCCAAGTTTGGAGCAGAACAACTCGAGTGTCCTGCAACAGAGCCGTTTGAAACCCTTTGGGACGAACTGGAACACAACTCCACCCCATTAACTTATTAATGTTCCCATCATTGAATGAGCAGAAATCCCCACAGCCACGCTTGAACATCTGCTGGAGGTTCTTCTCAGAAAAATGAAGGATATTATAGCAGTAAAGTGAGGACTAAATGTATAATGAGATGTTCGACGAGTACATAAGGCTGTGAGGGTCAGGTGTCTACATACTTTTGCTGATACATCAGATGAGTTTTAGCCTTCACCTTTTTTTTTTTTTTTAAACCAAAACATAGGATTATCTCCCCAGGAAAAAAACCAACAGGAGGTCATGAACAGAGGTTAAAAATGAAAAGTCATGTTTCTGAAGACTGAGTTTTTCTAAGTTAGTGTTGAACGCCTAAAAAAAAGAGGGAAAAATATAACAATATCATGTTATATACTAACTGGCGTTTATATTTAGCGTCATGTGGAGAGGTTTCAGCGTACAGGAGCTCTCGTGCTTTAATGATCCAGGGCTTGATCCTGAACTTATCCCCTTGAGGGGTTCTCTGGTTTCCTCTCGCCTCCCAAAAACATGCCAGTAGATGGACTGACTACACTAAATTGTCCATAAACATGAATGCATGGTTTAATATACTGGCATTGCCACCTCACACCCAAGGCACTCTGGGTAGAGTCTGGATCAACCCACACCAGGAAGGTGAATGAATAAAGAGCTTTACAATTTTTATAGGAATTCCCATAAATCACTGTAGCAAAACAAACACCAGTTCGAGTATCAAGCATGTACATTAAGCCTAAAAGGGACTATAGACTAGCAATAAAATGATTCCATTCCTAGAATCTCATCCTCCTGGTTTAAGCTGCCAAAAATTGACAGAGTTCATTTCTTGGAGTAGTAAAAACCCAACACCCACACAGCTCGAGTAAAATAATCTTTCATCCAGTATAACACCGTTAAAGTGTCGACAAGGCTTTATCATAATAACCATCGCAGCCGTAGAGAAGACGCTAAGGAGAACCTTCCCTCTATTTAGAAACGCACAGAACGGACCCAAGCTGCTTTTGAACAGTACCTGCTGAGACAGCACGCCGCTAAATATGGAACCCACTTAATATTTTGAGCCTGATTATGCCCCAGTCATATCATCTTAATTCAGTTTGCCATAAGCAAGAATAATTTATGGTTATCTAGGGGAAGATGAGAGAGAGAGAAAGCGATAGACAGAAAAGAAAGTCGTGAAGCTCGCCAGACTCTGGAAATGACTCACTGATCAAAATTCAAGCATCGCCTCAAGAGCTCTCTCCACTCAGCCTCGTTTTCCATTTTCCCAGCTCTAGCGGACGGAGTGTATTTGTTAAATCAATACGCATCTCAAATTCTTCACCGGTAATGAGAAAGACTGCAGTCCAGCACGCAGAGAGAAAGAGTCTGTTCTGTTGTTTATTTAGAAAGATGGGGTGTGATAGAAAGAAAAGGAGATTAACTCGTAGATAAGGAGGCGCCTTTCTTATTTAGCGTTTTTTGTTCTTAACAAATATAAAGGGACTGCTCAGGCAAAGTAAGAAATGAAACTTACAAAAAACGTACAAATTTCCAGGGCTGTTGTCTTACACTTTGGTTACAGTAAATCCCCTACTTATGAACGTTCGAGTTATGAACACGAACAAATTGCAAAAGTAGCTCACGTGTGTTGTACAAATAATAGACACTGCAGTGCACCAGATACCAATATTTACAATTATATACAATATTTTCAGTGTATAAGTGAATGTATAAAATGTAGGGCTGCAACTAACGATTATTTTAATAATCGATTAATCTGTCGATAATTTTTCGATTAATCGGATGAAAAAAACACAGACATTTGAGAAAATCATTCCTTTCCAACCCTTTATTCAAAACAGAACTAAAATCTTTAGAAAGTACATGAACATGTTGCTCCTTGAGCTGTTATAGTAATAATAAAATAAAATAAAAATGGACTAACACAAAAAACATAGACATGCTTTACATTTGCCAAATATATATAGTGGAACCTTGGATTACGAGCATAATTCATTCCGGTGTTATGCGCTAAAATGCCGCCCTGCCATGGATTGGCCCCCTACATAATCGCTATGGTATATTGTATGTGTGTGTGGGAGAAATGAGTCGGCCTCACTGTTCAGTAAATCAGTCCGGGAGCACAATAGAAAATGGACGTACTGTGAAGATGCCCTGATGGTGAATAATCCTAATTTCAGAAAATCCACAGTCCAGTACAGCTCTGAGACAAAATGGCGTCCATTCAAGCGTGCAGTAAACACCATGTAGCCATGTCCTCCCCCTGATATCTTCCTGTGTTCCCTTTAAATGAGGTCAGCTGACCCCGCTGCGTCACCGTGATTCCCCTTCGTGATTTGGAGGCGCAGTCTTTTGAGACTATAATGCGAAACCAAAGAACCAAATCTGTGCGGTTTTTTTTCATGCTTTACACTGTATATTTGTGTCAAAGGTATATAAGACCCACTTTGTCGGATTTGCAAACGTTTCCGACTTATGATTGAATCTGACTCACGAACGTGCTCCCAGGAAGCGAACTTGTTCAGAAGTAGGGGACTTACTTTTTATTATTTTTTTGTGCTGGTGCTGCAAGGCTCATAATGCTAACAAGCCTATAACTTTAAGTGTGTCCAGCCACACAATAGCCACACACTTAAACAATGTAATGTTAATGTGATTTAATGTAAACATTTGCATGTGAAAAAAAGTTGCATAAAATATCAGGGAAACTTTTAAATAGGAACTATATTATCATCTAAATCCAATTCCAGGTTCGAACCCGTTTATTGTTCTTACCAAATTTAAAGGGACTGCCCAGGCAAAGTAAGAAAAGAAACGTACACAAATTTCCAGTGCTGTTGTCTTACACTTTGGTTACTTTTACAGTAAATCCTCTACTTATGAACGTTCGAGTTACGAACACGAACAAATTGCAAAAGTAGCTTACAAGATACAGTTTAAAATTAGTTGTTTATCAATGTGTGTTTTCCGCTTTCATATCAAACCATGTGCCGAGGATCGGCTCCAAAATGCCCACTGCTACTGTTTTTACCCTGTGATGTCTGTGTGTCCATTTCTTTCTACATAAGTGTGTCAGAACGCCCGTAAACCATGTCTGGGCTTTCACTATGGAAGTTTGCCTGATATTGAGTTGTACTGGAATCTATAAGTGTTTCTTTTACTTGTTTTAGTGAATTAGCCTCATAGCTTCAAGACACAGCTAGAGAAGCATACTTTGGACAACAACCGTGTTTTCCATCTGAAGAGAAAATCATTGAATTCTAAGAGCACTTATCCTGGAGCAGCATTAGTACAGTCTGTGTGGCTTTGACTTTCAAGGATTTTAAGCTAATTTATCCTTCTGACTGAACACAAAGGAGAACAGACGTGATGGCTAAGCAATAACTAATGCTTGCTGGCTGTTAATAGGAAGTAAATACCAGTTAAAAGTTTGGAAACACCTAACTCCATTGTCCTTCCTGATTTGAATTTCTTACTACATTTTAATACAATACTGAAGGCATCCAAAATATACAATAATCTCCTTTGAACAGTTGATATTGAGATGTGTCCGATACTTTAGGCTGTCTAAATCCTTCATAACGGCTCTAATCTGAGGATCTGTTTGTTAATTAGGAATTTCTGAGGTTGGTAACTTTAAATAAACTTCTTCTCTGCAGCAGAGTTAAGTTATGGTCTTGCTTTCCTGGGAAGGTCTTCATGGGAGACAGTTTGGTGCTTGATCGGTTTCTCAAATGCACTTGACAATACTGTTCTTGCAAGAACTATTCCAGAACAGCTGACCTTCATGTCTTAAAATAACACCTGACTGTTTTTGCTGTTACGCAAGTCCCTAATACCATGTGTGTTATTTCATAGGTTTTGAAAAAATCCAGTATTGTTCCAAGAATGTAGAAATGTAATCCAGACTTGTGTCCAAACTTTTGACTGGTACTGTACAGTACAGTATATACAATTCACTTATGTAGATTCAAATGAAAGAAATGTTTTACTGTGACAGGCTACAAAGATACAGTTTAAAATTAGTTGTTTATGTAACAACCTCAGCAGCAACCTCATTTCCCCTCTTGTCTGTTCCAACCACTCAGCATCACCAGTATACTAATCACCGGCCTGATCATCATCTGTACCTCACTGGTTCATGTCATAAGTCAGCTGTGTATTTTGCAAGGCACTGTACTGTATATAGTGACATTATAAAGAATAAGCTTGGAAGGAAAAAGTCTCACAGCTGGTACAGGCTGCTAATCTCTAAGTGACGTGAGTATAAAACCTAGCACATGTAATTTGTAAATCAAACGTAAAAATATTTTAAACACACCATATAACCTGTAAAGTGGATTTAAGGCTAGACTTTTTTTCCTAGTCTGACTTTTCTCTTCTATGTTGTTAATGCGAATGCGTGTTTAGTACTTTTTTTATGTCCTTACTACCCAACATGCACTGTTATTTAAAAATAAAGCCAGACACAAGCTTTATCATATTTGTGTCGGATTTCGCCGACCCGAATCACTCAGACTGCCTCAGAAGAAGGAAGATGAAATATGTGTGTCCTGTGTGTGTGTGTGTGTGTGTGTTCCTCTTTCTGTCTTTGCTATTTTACAAACCAGTGGCAGCTTCTTACAAGAATAATCTGGCAAAGTGTGTGTGTGTGTGTGTGTGTACTGACTATATTCAACTTTACTTTAAAATAAAGTGTGTCATGCTGACTCTGCGTTCACGTCACATTCGATTTGGATTCGTGTCTTATCAGCATGTAGAGAGAAAGCCACAGTACCGGTCTCAGTTAATGGGTGTGGCCTTAAGATTAATATTCAAAAATTACAGCAGGAAATTTACATCCAGGCTGCTGTACATATTACTGCTACTGATAAAGATATCAGTACTGATATGATATGAAGTTACTGATATGATGTTAAATACTGATATAAACATGACTTACATGACTGAAAAAAAAACTATCCCTTCAACTGTAGTTGTGTATTCTTCATTTATTGTTTATACCCAATAGTTAAAGAGATAGTTCAGGTTTTTCTAATAATGAATCAAAATTGGGGTACATTACCGTAGGACATTACTGTAGCACACTGAAAGTAAAGTTTGTCTCACACAACGTGAGTACAACACAAACAATAAGGGCCAAATTCAGCAACCTTTTTTCCATGTAGAAATGCATTCAGTTCAGCTGAGACTCATAAAGCTTCTTATAGTTCTTCCTGAACCAGCCGTTACCTAACCAGAACTAGCTGCTACCTAACCAGAACTAGCCATATGGCTAACCAGAACTAGCTGCTACCTAACCAGAACTAGCCATATGGCTAACCAGAACTAGCCATATGGCTAAACAGAACTAGCCATATGGCTAACCAGAACTAGCTGTTACCTAACCAGAACTAGCCACATGGCTAACCAGAACTAGTTATTACCCAACCAGAACTAGCCATATGGCTAACCAGAACTAGCTGTATCTAACAAAAACGCAGAGAACTTTGGAATGCATTTTTGCACGGAATGATGTTTGTACAATTTGGCTCTGATTACTTTCTGTTCAGTTAGCAGTACTATTTATACTGACCAAGTCCTACTGTAATAAAATTATATTCACCTCAATTTTGATTTAAGACAGACTAGATTAGAAAATCCTAACTATCCCTTTACAGATTACCTAAAAGTGGAGCTCCATGTTAACACTTGTTAACGCACTAAAGACTAAATAAAGACTTGAACAGATCTGTACTGAATATGAATTTCAAATGGGAACAATAAAGTAAAACTCTATGTTGGTCAAAGCATTGTTTTTGTTGACCTTTACTTAATATGAAGTTCATGTCACTGGTTTGCTAATTAGACCAGAAAGGGCGAATAAAATGAGAAATCTATGAACGTCTGGGAAAACTTTTACCCTTATAATCAAATGCCTCCCAATGCCTCCAACTGAATGTGCGATTGGATAAGTTCCAACACAAAGCTAAGAATATCAGGTTTAGAGGCTAGAGAGTTTATTAGCTCTACAGTATTCTTAAGTACTATATTTGTTCTGGAAAAAAAAGCAAAATCATTGCAGGAGCAGAAACTGATACAAGCGTTCACTCGCTAACCCTCTTCCCCTCTCTTTCCCTCAGCTCTGATCGTGCACGAGGGCCCGTCCGTGTTTCGTATCTTCCACCGCTGGCAAGCTGTGAATCAGCAATGGAAGGTGCTCAACTATGACAAGCTGAAGGACACAGAGGACCCCCAGAAGGGCGGCAGCACCCTGCGCTCCCTCACGCTCCCCCTAAGCAATCGGGCAGGGGTGGCCCCACCCACTTCCCCTTCTCCCTCCAGCTCCGCCCACACAACGGCCGCCACGGTGACCATCACCCCAGGCACGACCGTCCCGGCGATCACCGCGGCTCCGGAGGACTCGTCAGAGGAGGAGCGTCACTGCGCGTACAGCCTCCTGCAGCTGCTCAGCCTTAACCTCCGGAACCAGGAGCCCAGAAATGCCACGACAGAGCCGAGAAACGACAACCGCGAGCTGGTCATGAGAGTCACGACCGTCTGAGACTGGAGACACATGACAAACTCCAGGAAGGGAAGAATGACAGCCGGACAGAGCAGCAGAGACGTTTGCTAGCAAATGAGGCTCAAGGTCCTTCTGGTAAAACTTTGGCAGTTATGGACGTAATAATGTTTCTGAAAGAGAGGTTTGTTTTTGAGGATTTTAAGAGCTGTCGTGCACACACTCAAGGCTCCGCGGGGCATTGTTTGTCTGTGTGTGTTTTGGAGTTAAACAACAAAACTATAAAAGGTCAAGTTCAGGGTGGAGTGTTTTTTTTTTTTCTTTTAAGCGAGTGGCTCATTAGGGATGAGGTTAGTACATGACCACGCAGAGAGGTGAGTATTGTCAAGCACAAGATCCAACAATGCAATGCAGGACTCGTATGGAACATAAACACAAATACACTCAACTGAAATAAAAAGGATTTTGTAGGGGAAACAGATGGAACGTTTTTCCACTAAAACCCAAACGTAGTCCATCAGTTAGCACGTGCCTGGTGTCGTTAGTTTCGCACTAGCGCTACAAGGTTAATTAGCTCACAGGTAACGCCACACACAATCTTTTCAGTGACAAATCTGCCTCAAGACAACGTCAAAGTTTTCAGAATGTCTTCCAGATTCACTGATGCGGTACCGTGGGACGTCCTTTAACATGTAGAAAAAACTCAAACATGTAATTTCACACGCAAGCCATCTTGGATTTTTTTCCTCCTTAATATGGTTCGGTATCATTCTGCCTCCTAGGCTCCGCCTCCCAAGGTTTAACCGAGTAACTGCATCAGCTTAAGTGCCGGATTGATGTAAGCTCCACTCTGAACTTACCTTTGGAAATAAAGCTTTTTTATTTAATACTTATTTAAAAATGAGAATATGTGCTTGAAGATTTTTTTTTTTTGAGTGAGATGGATTATTAATTATTTGATAACTACATTAGCTCCTGTGTAAACAGCACCAAGCCCGACTCGCTGACTCCGTTTATGACGAGTGGAGAACCCCATCCCCCCCAAAAAAATACACCCTTAATTTTACATTTTAAACAAAGCTGTTTGAAGAAGAGTCCGATAACGCCGTTAATGGACTCTCATATAAACAAGAGACCCGTTTCCACGGAGACAACCCGTAGCCAGGCCGAAACTACCCGACTAGCGCGGCCCAAGTCGCGCGCTCATATTTGACGGACTCGTTTTGTTTACATTTGTTAAAATGTCTAAAAAGAAAATGCATTGCTACATTAAAAGATGAAGAATGAGTACAACATTAAAAAAAAGATGGATTTGTCATTTCTCTCGGGAGGGAGGGAAAGCAGGAGGGAGGAAGTTAAGGAAGCAGATGATTGACGAAGAGTGGGGAAAGTGGTGACATCATCGTTTCTGCAGCAGATCAATCCGAGACACTCACATCACATGCACTCTCGCTGATTGGGTATCGAAAGGACGCGTTCGCGCACGACGGCGTGACCGTCTCCAGATGCAAGAACGTGCAGAACCGGAACAATGACGCTTTTCCACACCAGAGCTGCTTTTATTATAACAAAGAGTGATTTTTTTATTATTAACATTTACAGTTAGAACACGGGTCCATGATGGCATTGTGTACAGCTGTGATAAGTGCAGGAATATACTCGGTGACTCTGGTGATGTTCTTTCTTTGTCCTGTTTTATCAGAAAACACACACACACACACACACACACACACACACTGCAGGGGTGGAGTGTGGAGTTTTTCTGGTCCTTTCAGCCCAAAATAGGTTTAACCTTAATCACCAAAAAAGTATGAACACCTCCAAACAATTAAGGGAGAAAGTAAAATGAGGCAGATAACACACACACACACACACACTCATACACGTGTGCTGATTTGCTGTGTGACTGACGTTCATGGTCAGAATGGGCGGAGCTATTTCATTCTTCATGAAGCTAGGTGTTACTCAGGGTTCTTTTTTTATTTCCTGTTTAAGCTCCGCCTACATCGACGCACAAACGCCAGTGACTCAGCAAAATCAGGCCCGCACGAGTGTGAAGCACAATCTTCTGAAGAAGAACAAAAACGTCTCCACGCTCTCAGATGACACAGTAATGAAATGTCCATGTGATGACACACCATGATGTTGCTTAAAGGCACAGGACCGGTTACGTTTATGTGAATATTCGCCGTTGAAGTCCGACAGGAAAATCACGCATAGACGCTTAAAACCATCACATGACCAGAGTAGAGAGAGTGAGAGAGAAAAAAGGAGAGTCAAAGACTAAAGGTGTGACGATCACTCCAGTCTAGTAGTGTTTGAGTCTGTGTATCCAGACAGTGGACTGGAGACAAGTGTGTGTTTGTGTGTGTGTGTGTGTGTGTGTGTGTTTACTCCAGCTCCACCAGCAGATCTCCCTCACCAACTGTCTCCCCAGCTTTACAGTGTACACTTTTAACCTGAGGGAAGAGAAACACACACACACACACGGTTGTGTAACAGAACTTTAACCTTAAACATCTGCCTCAATAATTCATCAGATAAACAATATTAAATGTAACAATGTACCTCAATGACTCAATACATTTAGAAAGTATTTATTGTTACAGGTTAATGGTGTCTGTTTGCGTCCTGACTGACCCACGTGTACATACACTGGGTTAAAGAGAAGTGTGTACACCCAGAGTCTCACACACACACACACACACACACACATTATGATCCATGATGTCAGTCTCAGTGAAGGAGGTGTGGCCTGTGTCAGACTCAGTGAAGAAGGCGTGGCCTGTGTGTCCATCTAAGTGAAGGAGGTGTGGCCTAAGTGTGTGAGTTAGTGAAGAAGGTGTGGCCTGAGTGAGTCCCAGTGAAGGAGGTGGGGCCTGTGTGTCAGTAAAGGAGGCATGGCCTGTGTGTCAGTCTCAGTGAAGGAGGCATGGCCAGTGCGTCAGTCCCAGTCAAGGAGGCGTGGCCTGTGCGTCAGTCCCAGTCAAGGAGGCGCGGCCTGTGCGTCAGTCCCAGTGAAGGAGGCGTGGCCTGTGCGTCAGTCCCAGTGAAGAAGGTTTGGTCTGTGTGTGTGTGGCCATCAATAGAGAAGGCGTGGCCTGTGAGTGAGAGAATTCCAGAGAAGGAGGCGTGGCCTGTGTGTGTGAGTCCCAGTGAGGAAGGTGTGGCCTGTGTGTGTGAGAGTTCTAGAGAAGGAGGCATAGCCTCTGTGTCTCTAAGTCTCAGTGAAAGAGACGTGGCCTGTGTCTTGTCAGTCCCAGTGAAGAAGGCGTGGCCTGTGTCTGTCAGGCCCAGTGAAGTAGTCCTACATTTCTCTGGCCTTTTGAACAGATCTTTCATGCATCAGATCACTCACTAGCCAGTGAGAAATGTTTCACACAATTCTAGAGAAATAACTTGACACATCAGCAGATGGAGATGAGCAGATGGAGTGTTCCTTTGTCTCTCTGTCTCGTGTTGTTCTTCGTCTCTGTAAGGTAGTCGAGTGTGTCTCGGTAGAAGAAGACGTTCTGTATGTCACGCTGATTAATCGAGCAGACTGATACTGAGGTGGATCATGTATCATGATCTGTGTGCTGGAGGGTGTGAGTAAGTGTGTGGGTGACTGAATGTGTGTGTGTGTGTGTGTGTATGAGAGAGAGTGTGTGTATGAGAGTGTGCGCGCTCACCTTGGCGGTTTTGGCAGCGGTCATGCTGTTCTGCATCTTCATCGCTTCAATCACACAGATCTCCTGGCCCTCTGCAACCTGCCAACACACACACACACACACACACACACACACACACACAAACGTTAGCCCTCTGGGATGCTTTACTTTAGCATGTGCCCTTGCTGGTGTAGTCTATCCTGTAATTCTGTTCACTGCTGAGGGAGACATCGAGGACCAAACTGTCGGACCAAAGTGAGGAGGAGGAGGAGTACGGTCTTATTTACAAATAGAAGAGTTGTTTTAGTGTAGCTAATAGTCACATGTGTGTTTGGAGTCGTCATGTGTTTTAAATTAACTAGCTAATGTGAGTGTGTTATTGGGATCTGCCACTTAGATTACACAAGCGTTCTATTTATTGTGTAGTATTGTTTATTTATTTACTATTTCCAACTGTAAAAAATAGCAGTTCTAAACCGCAGTGCAAAAACAATTACGAGAACGTCTGAGAAAGTCTCATAAATGTAAATTTTTTATTTATTAGAAGGCAACACATGCAACATATGCAATTCTCTTATTATTTCATGTAGATTATAAACAAACTGAGACCAATAGAATAGTCCATGCTCGACTAAAAAGAATAAAATGCTTATATAAAAAACCGAATGTCCTATTACACTCTCGCTATAACGTGCAGCACATGGAACAAAGCCGCGTTAATGAAGGACTAATCGAAAGGTTTTCAAATAAACACAGACATCACTCACTTTGTATATGGCGAGCCAATCATGGACATTCACTAGTAAGCAGCGAGGCATTTCTTTATAAAAATCAGACGTTCTGTTTTTTTCCTATTAAGTCTACTCCTCTTATCATCCAGACTGTGTGCAGCAGCGATAAATATGTGCTAACTGTCTGCCCGCATGCATGGAGCGGTATGGTAAACCCAGGCTGCCTCAATCAGAGCTGGGAAACGCTCTTCATTTCTCTTCATTATTACAGTATTTTTACATTTAAGCTTTTTTACACTTTTTTGCTGTAGGAAGTTGAGTGAGGGTCGACTTATACGATTTGTCTGCTGCCTTTGTTGATATATAACTTTTCATACTTAAATTATTCTTGTCATTAACCGGTGAATAGGGTTTGTTGTGTTTGGCAAACATTGTTTTACTTTAGAAAAAACCTAAACATTTGACATATTTTAAAGAGACTAGGTAATATTCCCTGGCGATGGCTGTCGACTCAGGTATTTTGTGTCATCGTCTGATCGGCCAGCAAATTATTTAGTGTGAAGTAGAATTGTAAAAAAAAACTGTCCAATTTGATAGTTTGTATTTAAAACCTTCAGTATCCTAATTGAGGACATCTATTCGTCTCATAATGTAATGTGGGAGGAGATTGTGGGCGTGGCATCCTTTTCTACGTTAGCCTGCTTCAAGCACTTTTATTCTCTATATATACAGTGGGGCAAAAAAGTATTTAGTCAGTTGCTCCCACTTAAAAAGATGGGAGAGGCCTGTAATTTTCATCATAGGTATACCTCAACTATGAGAGACAAAATAAGAAAAAAAATCCAGAAAATCACA